>RJWM01005288.1:0-93233 GCA_004363535.1 Dasyprocta punctata | reverse complement strand
ACCCTCTTAACTCTCTGACTTCTTCATCCTGTTTCCCTTACCCAAGTCACACTAGCTTACTCTCTAGATCCTAAACTAGGACCCTTAAAGAAAATTTGGCTATGAAAGCATTAAGTAAGCAGACAAGTAAGGATTTATGCCTTTTTAAGAAATGAATTTTGGTGAGATTACAATTTAGAAGATAATTACCTCTACTAAGATATTTATAATATACCTATATTGGCAAAATTAAGAAATACTGTTATTTATGGAGGAAGAATTAATAAATAAATTTATTGCAGAACAAATAGTTTTTAAATAAAAGCATAAACAAAACTTCATGAGGATATACTAATATTTACTGTTTGTAGATAATAACTCCATTGTTTGTATTTATGTATGTGTGCATGTATGTATGTATGTATATACATATGTCTTGTATATGCATATTTGTTCAGGTTGCCCTAGAACTCCCTATGTAGCTCAGGTTGACCTCAAACTCACAGTCCTCTTGCTACTGACTCCAGAATGCAGGAATTACAAACCTCCACCTCTTTTAAAGAGCAGCAGATTTACATAAGGAAATTGAGAACAACTTCAAATATCCTAATCCAGTCTACTGACTAAAACATATATCCAATTCAGAAACATGGGGAAACTACTTTACATAGTATATCCTCTTTTACCTTTATAAAGTAAAATTGTATTTTTCATATATGGATGTTCTTTTGGTTTTCAGGAAAAGCACAACCATGACCTGTATTAGTATATAACTGAGAAGACATACAAATAAGGAAGAATCGATTTGATATTGTGAGCATGTTAGACTGTTCTGTGGTTGGGACTGCTGTGATTATCATAAATCTTTTATTGGTGATTTTCCTCTGTGGCCTTCAGTCATGCTCAGACCTGTCTTTCTCATTCTGTACCATCCAACTATCCTCCTGATGTTTGATCTTAGCAGTTCATTAGGATGCTAGTCTGTCTGGAACATTGTTAATATTTCTAACATGAAAAAATATTGAAACCAAGTTATATGTAGTATGCACTTTCTCACCGTCAAGAATGAATAATCTTATTTTTTTTGTTTCTCCACAGATACAATTGCAACACTAAAATTTCTGTGTATCCTTCTCTGTTCATATTTTCATTTTCTCTGACAGATCTCTATTCATAATGTATGTGTTACATTATGTATTTATCATTTTTAATTACACTATAGCTTCACCTTTCTCCTGTCACCATTATGCTTTTATGATTTGGCAAATGTTGATACTTATTTTAACTTATATACCACAATTTATCTTTTATTCTATGAATGGCCACTTGTATTATGTCTATATTTTTACTATTAAAATCAATGCAGTAATGAAAAGCCATGGTATATACATGACTATTTCCCTTTAATATATACCCAGCAGAGCAATTCATGTAGAATGCAGATTTTCAACATAACTGAGTATTGCTAAATTGTTCACTAATGTGATATTACCAATTTATTTTCCCACAAATAGTATTTGAGTTTCCAGTCCTCTACAAACTCTCCCATATAGGGTACTCACACATTTTGTAAAAATGTTTTCTTATCTAATGAGTATAAAGTTATATTGTTTGATTTGTTTAAAAAATTTGTGTTATCTTGCTTAATTATAAGCTTCAGCATTTCCACATTTGCTGGACGTTTTTACTGTACTTTTTAAATGGCTGCCTCTTATTTTTTATTTTAAATTCTACTCAAGGGTTATTTTTTTCTCACTAATGTTGAAATTATTTATCTATCTTGAAACATAATCATTTTATTTTTGTGTTGGTTATATAAAAGAACTGAAATGCATACAATGCAATTATCATTTCTTGATCTATAGCTGGTATTTTCACTTTTTCTTTTGATATCCTAGAGTTTTTAACTAATTTCAGTATAGTCAAATTAAGCAGTCCTCTCAATTTTCCTTTTGATTTTTGGTACATTTTTAAAGAAATTATTTGTTAATCAAAATCTGAATATTTCAGTTTATGTTCCCTTGTATTTCCTACAATTATAAAAAAGTTTTGCTTGCCACATTTATGTTATTACATTTTTTTTAGATTTCATTTTAAATGTATCCAATGAACTTAATCTATTTTTCTATTTATGTAACAAATAACTTCAATACCATCAATAGCTTATCCTCTCTTCACTGATTTTTATACCACATCATTAATTTGACTTCCCATATGGTCAGTTTCTGAGAGCTCTATTCCACTTTATAATGAAGGCATAAAAATAATTTAACAAGTATGTGTCTCATAAGGATCTTATAAACACTTAATGTTATTTTGATTTTTTTAAATAAGTAATGACATTTCTCTTCATTTCTTTATTACAGAAAAATTCTTAAATAACTATCATATATAATAAAACTATTGCTTCTAACATCTGTCAGGAGCTGACCCTGAATATTTTATATTTAATTTACCTTTCCAACTTGTACTTTTCCTCCTTTGGAAAGAAAGCTGCATTTTCATTATTAATTCAAAGTTTCAGATTATTGGTGCATTCATGCTTTTACTTTTTATCTACACTGATATTGGAAATTTATATTTAGAAAATTATTCACTTAACCTAAGTTTCCAGGTTATTTGACATAAGATGTCCAAATTATTCTTTCAGGATTTAAAATTTTCCACTAGACCTGGAGTGATATCCTTTCATTCCCCATATTATCTATATATGTTAACATGAGCTTTTTTACTGATTGATTTTGCCAGGGGCTCATCTATTTTAACATCCTTTTGAAAAATCTATCCTTTGCATTTTGTGTTAGCAAATTTTCCATTCCTTTTATTTGATATTTTATTACTATATGCCCCTTTTTTGTATGTTTTCCCTCTTCTCGCTTTCTTCAGAGGCTCTCTGCTATGCATTTTCTAAATGTGTGTGTTGAACTCTCTTTCATTATTCAAGTGATTTATTTACTGATGTAGTACATATATTTATAATTAGAAACTTTTATTTAAGTGATTATTGTATTCCACAAGTTTTTATATGTATTGTGTTCACTGATTCAATTATAAATATTGTATGACATTTGTTTTACTTTCTTCAATAACTCATTGATTATTTAGAAGCCTATTTGTCAATTTTCAGCTATATGGGAGAATAGGGACTATTTTTTATAGTTAGTGCCTAATTTTACTGAACGCAGCTCTTGGAATTTCGTGCTTCTTATTTGCACTCTGGTATCATGACAGCTTACATTTTTCAAGTATTTACATGTATTAGTCACTATTTTCAACCACCATTTACATGTTTCAACTTGATACACTCAACAAAAACCTTAGAAACTTTTGTTACCAATAACTTACAAATAAGAAATTTGAAACATAATGACATAAAATAATTTAACCAAGAAATACAACTACTAAGTGGTTGTACTAATATTCAAATTCAATCTGTCTCTAGAGTCTGTCTTTGTATCCTCCACAACAGACTGCTGCTGCTTTATATTTCATAATTCTACCCTCCACAAATCCTGCATATTTTCCTCTTCTTTTTCTCTGTGTACTCTATAACGAGCCACTTCTTTAAACTGATTTTCAAATTCATTAATTATCTCATTATCTTATTATTAATCCAATCTATTGATAGTTTTATTCCCAGAAACTCAATTTTAGTTCTTTTTTCATAACTGCTTTGGGGCTTTGCTTCTTTTCACTTGTACCATCTAAAATTTTAAACTTAATTTTTAGTGTCTCAAATTATTCTACATTTTTGTACTTGATTATTTGCTGATTCTACCCTAAACTAATTCATTTTCTGCTATTATTTGCTATTTTTCACTATAAGCTGTGAAATCACTCTTACAGGAAACCAATCCTAAAAGATGGAGCCTTAGTCCAGCTTTTGCATTTTTTTCTAAGTTTGGGATTCTTGTAAGAGTAGAGTGAATCCAGATCCTAATGCAGTACATGGCATAGATACAGTTTTTCCAGCTCAGAGTTCTAAAGAAGTAGTTTTCTTTCTGCTGCCCAGGGCTTGTGGAGACTGTTATTCTAGTACTATGTTTATTAGCCAAGCTGACTCCTGCCTCAAGGATTTGCTCAGGGAACTTGCTTCCTTTGGTTTTTTGGTGGCAGTACTGAAAATTGAACTGCAGAGCTTCATACTGAGCTACATCTGCAGTCTTTTGGTTTTTTATTTCTCTTTTGAAATAGGGATGCGTTGTCCTCAAACTTGTGATTCTCCTACTTTAGCCTCCCATAATACTGGGATTACAGATATGCATCACCACCCCAAGTTAATTTTGAGCTCTTCTTTATATTTTTATTGTACTTTTTCCAGTGTTTGCCCATTTTAAGAGTACAGTTTAATTGTTTTTAATATATTCACAGCTCACCTCTCAGCACAATAAATTTTGGAATATTTTTAATATCGCCAAAAGAATCTTTGTTACCCCTACCCGTCAATCTCCTTTCACCCTGTCCCCTTTTCTCCAATCCCCAGCCCCAGGCAATCACTAACAGATCTTCTGGCTCTAATTTCATATAAATGGCCTCAGGCAGTACGTCATTATTTGTGATTCGTTTCTTTTGCTTACCATAATGCTTTCAACTTTCAACAATATTGAGGCATCTATCACAACTAATTTTTTTATCACCAAATTATATTCTATTGTATGGGTATGCCACATTTTATTTACCGATTGATAGACATCTGAGTTGTTTTTAGCCACTCTATATGACACCACATGAACAAGTTGCAGAAGTATGTTTTCATTTCTTTCAGTAATACAGCTAAGAATGAAACTGGTGGAACATGTGATTGCTTGAAAAATATTCTGCTATCTTCCAGTGGCTACACTATCTTACATTCCCACTAGTAATGCATGAGGATTCTAATTTCTCCATGTCTTCATCAGCACTTATTGCTACCTGTATTTTTCTTAGGTATATCCTAGTGAGTATCAAGTACTACCTAATTATGGTTTTGATTTGCATTTTGCTAGTGGCCAATATTTTTTCACATTCTTATTGGCCATTTGTATCTACAGAACCATCTATTCAGATCAATTGTCCATTTTAATTATTTCTTAAAATTATTACATTGTAGTAGTCCTTTATCTATCCTAGCTACAAATTCTTTAACATGAATATGATTTTAAATATTTTCTCCCATTCTGTGGATTGCATTTTCGTTTTTTGATATTACCCTTTGATCCAGTTATCTATCTTTTTCTTTGTTGCCCATGTTTTCTTTGCGATATACCTAAGAAACCATTGTCCATTTCAAGGTTACAAAAATTTATGCACATTTTGCTAAAGCTTTTGTGGTTTTAGTGCTCACATTTAAGTCTTTGATCCATCTTCACTTAATATTTTACATGATATGATCACAGTGGTAATTTTTAAAGTGGTTGCCACCTGGAAAGGTCTTCTCTAAGCATTACAGATCCGACAAGAAAATGACATGATTTGGAGTATACTGTGCATAATTGCTAGCACAGTAACAGTAGATGATACGAGACCTCAGCTTTTTTGATACTTTGATCTCTCTGAAAAGTGTGGAATTACAAAATCTTAGTTCAGAAACCTTGATTCTCTTACATACTTCTGTGTGTGTGTGTGTGTGTGCGCGCGTGTGCATTTCTCTAGTTAACAGAACCAAAAAGTGCCATTACCATGGCAATTTTGATATAAAAAAAAAGAAGTAGCACTCAAATTCCAGGAACTAAACAGTGCAGGGGCCTCTAGCAAACCTGCTTATGATGACCTGAAAGAAACAAGAAACTCATTAACATTGGCTGGTTTCTTACAATGTCCTGAAGTAACCTTGTTCTAAACATTCACTGTCATGATTTATAAGAAATTAAGGAAAACAATAAATTGGACACTTTCTTACCAAAACCATTTGAGATTTATTTGAAATTTAAATGTATTGACTGGAGTCTTTTATAAGTTTCTAGAAATCAATGTCAATATTTCCAAGTAATGAATCATTGGCAAAGAAGAAACAGAAATTCTTCATGATATGGTAAATCCCCACAAGTCAGTCTTGTCTAGGTTTCTTTTATATTTCAGTAGCCAAAAAGTAAGAGATAAATGGGGAAGTAAGAAAGAGATCCCATTAAAAGGGTCAAAAATCCAAACACTAATAGAGAAATGAGGAGCAAAAGGAAGAAAGGGAGACAACCAAGCTGGGAAGATAGAGCTGAAAACTCAGGTGAAAGGAGGAGCAAAGACACAAACCTCAGAAGATAAGACACTATTGTCTGCTTGTAATAAAAAGTATGCAGTTTTAGAACTATGGCCAAAATCTTAAATGAAATTCAAGAGAAGTAACCAACCAAAAATAAATCTAAAAATATTTATAAAGCGTTTCACTTGTTTCAATGTTAGTAACAGTTTATAACTGAAAAACCATACAATTACAACTTTAAGGCACTTATCCATCATAAAATGCTAAACAAAAGAAAAATGAAATATGAAGACAAAGGGGTGAGTCCAAAAAAGTGTGGCAAGAAGTAGAGTGTGGTCCTCATTCTCAGTACCCTGGGCTGTAGGTTTGTGAGTGCTCCAAGGTCTCCTGGCCAATCTCAAGCCAGGTCGTGGGGTGACCTCCATCCCCATCTAACATACGACCTCTCTAAGCTGGGTATCTGCTTAGTCTCCCACTCCACCTCTGCCAGGCCCAAAGGATATGGTACCATTGAACTGAAGGTGTGGAGGTCGACCACCCAAACACAAAGGAGGACCGTGGGAGCTCAAAAGGCTAGCCAGGTGACCTTGGGGGACTCACTATCTCAGGCACACACTGATCCTGGAATGGGAATAACATATTTAGGGGAGGAAATACCACCCCAGGAACTCAGAAGGTAAGGGAAGACCACTATTCTCCTCCATCCTTTCTCTGGGTGATCTTCCTTCTACTAGTCCTTGACACTGGAAGAGAGAAATGGTAGAACAAATGCCACATTTGGTCAATAGGAAATGCCCATCACCATTTGGAAAGATTTGTTGGTCATTTACATAAGACCTGCATATATAATATGTAGCAGCTGCTGTCAAATTTCCACCACCTTTTAAAAAGAGAACTCATTTTGCTATATGTGGAACTTGCAGATGTAAAAAAGTTCTGGTATACTAGAAGATTCCAAATTATGTAAATTTCCCTTTGAATGAAGAAAAAATGATAGGAAATAAATGCCTTCTGAAGATGACTTTCGGAAATGGAATTGTTATCCTATCTCTAAAACCAACTCTAGTGAATACATAGGTCTTTGCTTGTTTAGTGGATTTATAGCAGATGAAACAAAAGGCCATAAAGAAGAACAGAAAGGTTTTCTGTGGTTGAGGCAAACCGATTACATGTAGAAGACACTTCCATATTACACACATTGTTCTGTGTGTGTAGTCTATTCCAAATAACTGCAGATAATTAACAATGCTAAGTACATTTTTGATATTCCTTTCTTAGATGTTCAGAGTGTTTGAAATGCTGAAAGTAAGACAGAACACTTTTAAGTACACCTTTATTACAATTCATATGGAATTTGTCTTGTGGAAACGGAATGACCTGTGGAAATGGAATGACTAATACTGGATATGTGTACTTGTTGGGGGAATTAGGGAGAAAGACATTTGAAGGTCTCCATGCCATTTGTTTTATAGTAAGGAAAGGTCAACCATCTTATCATGTATGTTCTGGGCATTTTATTTTACTTTTCTGGGTATTTTGTGTATAAACAAAGAATTCCTAATTTTACAAGGTCAGGTCTTTCTAGATGTTAAAGAAGATACCGAAGCATTACAGAAGTAGAGTTCATAAACAATTCTGCATATTTTACATTACATAGAAAACATTGCCTTCAGGAAACAACCTGTGCTAGCAAAATTAAACCCAACCACAAGCATCATAGATACTTATACTGTGTACACCATAAACACTAAGCATATTAAATAAAGCAGGTAGTGTTAAACAAAAGAAACAATTTTGGAGTTGATCACAATAAACTGAAATACTTCTAGTACATGTGATTCATAAGGTGCTGAATGGTCATGGTCGTTGCCAAGGACACGCAGAGTCTATACATGACTTGGACATGCAGCTGGTGGAGTGGAATGACCACCTGCTTCTACCCTTTGTCTTTGTGTTTGCACAGGATGGAGGGAAGGAAAGACGCTCTGCTCTTCATAGGGAAATTTCAACTCTGTCTTAAACTTTGATGATGATCAAACACTTGTAAGGGTTTCCCTGTCCTACCTCTCTCTTCTTTTCTGCTTTTCTGTCTTTCCTTTTTCTTTTCATTCTGAAATGCTGAGGAGGCAGAGAGAAATGCCCATTCCCATTCTACTATTTCTTCAGCTTAGACCTGCTTTGTCATACATGGATGTTATTTCTCAGCACTCAAAACATTATTGCTTTCAGCTACTGAAAACCTATCCAGGGTACCCTAGACTGCATTATTCTAAATAAAAAGAAACTTCTATTTTAAAATTAAGGTGATATTAGTAACCTGTTTAGTAGAATGTTATTAAGAGTTATATAGAAAGAAAAACAAAAAAGAAAATCTCAACGTCTTTTGGAATCATGCTAACGCTTTTGAAACTGTGCATTATTCTTTCTAAATGGATGAAACATTTAAGGTCAGAACTGTACTAGAATATCCACGTTCCCTGCAGTTGGTGTTCTGCCACTGAAACCTCAAAACCAGATATTCTCAGCAGTGTGCAGCATTTATTACACAGGTACATCAAAGATTTATCGCTCCTCTTGGTGCACCTCTGGGGAGCATTTCATCATCGAAGAAAATAACTAAACTCATTTGAGTCCCTCTTTAATTTTTAAAATGAAAATCTATATCTTCAGGCAGATGTCATAATTTCAGAGGGAAAAAAACTAAGATAACTTTTGTAAACTAAAATATTGTTTTTTTCTTACACACAATTATAAAACACTCAGATTATAAATAACTTAAAATTCATTTTATGCTAATAGAAAGAATTTACCAAGTAATTGCCAAATTCCCAGGTTTGTATGAGATATTTAGACTCTACTGTAGTTTAAAAATATGCAGTTTATTCCCATACCAAAAAACTGAAACAAAAACAAAACAAAACACAGACATACACACGCCCATTCAGTTGTACCCATGTATTCTTTCTCTTCTGTCATGTGTCACTATTGTTTCACTTTCCTTGAGGAGTACTATTCAATCTAAAGTGTGTGCACAGTGTTCTCAGTTTGGCTTTCTGATGAAATTGACAGATCTATTCAGAAACAACTTTTATCCACTGCAGCTTTTAAAAATTCTGTACAAAACCAAATCCCCTACGTGTATTAGTTTCCTTTAAAATAATCTTTTCATTTGGTTTGATAAAAGCAAAGCTTATTTTAATAACCAAGGAGGAAACAAAACAGCTGACCCTTGAAAAATACCAGGTTTGAGCCTCTTTCATATATATTATCTAATTTAACTCCCACAAACCCTTGTAATGTAAGTACTATCATTAATTTCCTGTCTAGTGAAACCAACATTAAGAGAGAAAAATAACTTTCCCAAAGTCATAGAGCTACCTCAGTCACTTTAACCTAGGAAGTCTACCTCCAAAGTCAAATATCCCGTCATTATAGTGTACAGCCTTTCAGAGAACATGCACTTATTCAGGAAAATAAGAAGAAAAACATGAGGTCAAATTAACAGGGTGTAACTAAAGGTAAATAAGCCAAACTTGTGCATCTCTCAGTCCCTGATCTCACCTTTTCTAGAGTTTTCTCTTGTCTTGTGCACTATTCCGTGTTCAGGCCCACAACTGAAACACAAGCAAAACTCATCTATGATCACAAAACATAACTCACCTCACCTATTGCAAATATTTCAAACATTTGCTATCAGGACAGAAGTACATGGGAGTTGAAACTGTTTTCAAAACAGTATGTTTTTCTAAGTCAATGTTTTGTACAAAGTTTGCAATTAATAAGAAAATCTTACTTGAGCAATGATTTTTAGTGAATTTCCCCTGCCGTGATTATTGGAAAGGAAATATGAAGTTTGTGTGCATACATTTTTTGTTTGTTTCTAAGAAAGTGTCAGTCACTTTCATTTTTAAATGTCACTTACATTATTAAAATCTTTTGGTTTTTAGGCTCTCACCTCTTTTCTGAGTTCCATCTTTAACTACCTGATGAAATTCACCTGCATGCCAGCCATGCTTCTAAAATCAACATATCACCATTCCTAAACTCTAACTTTGTTTAGATTGAAAGCATTTTCAATGAGTATAAGGAGCATATCATTCAAGGGAAAATAAATTTTTAAATGATAAATTTTAAAACACAAATTCAGATATGATTCATATGAGTCAATGAATCCTAATTCCAGTCATCAAATTAAAATTCATCCCACCTCCTTGCTTTACTTTACTGATAAGTAGGTTCAGACCTTGAGAGAAACCATGACTTTTTTGACATCTTCACAAGTTTGTAGGTGAGGTGCAAATAGAATCTTGAATCATGATACTTTTTGGTGGTGGTGGTGGTGGTGGTAGTGAGAATTTCTATCATTTTACACTTGGTGTGCTATGAGTCAGCCACAAACCAAGTGTTTGGTTCATATTATCTCATTTAACACTCAACACAACTCCGTAAGGTTAGCATTATTATCCCATTACAACAGAGAAAAATGAAGGTTTAGAAGGCAAGAACATATTTATTCAGGTTCATGCTCTACATCTGAAAACCAGAATCCCATACCACATCTGTCTCACTCCAAATCCATGCGTTTACTCAGCTACTCCAGCCTAGCATACTTTATCCACCACCCACTTCATCGCATGAATGCTAACTATACAAACAGAAAAACATCTTTGCACATTTTAACTAGTAAATACTTTATATCTTGGGGTACTTCACAGCAGATTCAAAGAACAAAAATATGATAACAAGTAGATATTTTACATAAATGGTGTGAACTTTCAAGTTGCTTCAACTTACAAAATATTTCTTATTTATCATAAGGTAGCCAAGCATTTTGCAATATTTTATATTCTATTTGTTGATAACGGGAGGTCAAGTATTTAAATTACGTTAAACATTGAAATGTCCAGGTTTTCTTTTCTGGTATCATCACAAATATTGTCATGACCACTTCTTTTGTGACCACTCAAGATATCTTAAATATTTGTTTACTTATATATTTTGGAAATTTATATATTTGATTTAGCAGTATTTGCAGTGGATCAAGGAAAGGATATTAGTTTTAAAATAGTATTATAATTACATATAATCAGAAAAGGGAAATCAATTTACTAATGGCCAGAATACTAGAAAGAATTTAAATAGATAGTAAGCAATGCATACTTCTTAACCTATATATAATCAAAAAATTCAGGACATCAATAGAACCTGTTGTGAAAATCTCTAGAGTAGATCATCCTTTTCTTTGATATAACCCTGAAACAAAAGGACAGGACTGTAAGCTTTATCCAGCGGCAATCCAATATAAGCAGTGACTATAGCTATGTATAAGTAAACAATTACATGTTCCCTGCAATGGCCAGAATACATGATATGAGCCATCTTCGCAATCAATTAATCAGCAATCCAATTCATCTCATTATGACAGCATTAGTAAATGAATCAAAGGAATGACCATCTGATTATGTCATGCACAATAAATCTCCAAAATATCCTTTTCATTGTACTTTTATGACCATTGTCTTAAAGTCAGATACTGACACCTCTCACTTTAGTTATCATATTACACTTTTAATGTGTCTCCCTATTTCCAATCTCACCAACACCACACTACCTTTCAATATCTCTGAGTCACTTTGGGAACAACTAGAACTCTTTTCATGCCCTGTCCTGTGCCTGGCTCTTCAGCCACAACAGCCACTGTCTCATGGAAAACCTGGCTTCCAGCCATGTGGATGTCAATACTACTCCCAAGCCCCAGCATGATCCCTCCTTCTTTTCAAGGTGACATATGCTCTGAATAGAATGTTTCACTTTTCCTCTGCTACCTGACTGATTTATCCCTGAACACCTTCCTCCAGCTTGACCTCCTTCTAATAAAGACTCCCATGTCCTTCTCAGGCTGAGTTGTTCTTCCTGTGTTCCATTTGCATTATCAACCAAACCATTTATTCTACAGTGGCATTTACTGTATTCCTTAACCAGGAACAATTTCTTGAGAGTAGAGATTGTCTTAGTCATCCTTATTTTGCAGTATCTAGCCAAGTGACTGAAATATGAAAAATGTTCAAATAATGTTTGTTGAAAGATGAATAAATGAAATGCAACAGTATTTCCCAAAAGTATCTTATATTTTAAAATCAGTACTAATTAAAAATACAAATCCCCAAGCTAAACCTCCAAATATTCTTACTGATCACTTTCAATTGGAGGAAAAGATTTTGTCTTTTGTTAAGTATTTGAAGTGAATGACACTGAGAAAATTATCATAGTCGTTCAATCATGAGAGAGGGGAAGTCTGCTTTGTACAAAATGTCTCTGTTCATGGATTTCCTCATTTCGTGGTATCCTTTGGGACACTCCTCTCCATTTATGTGGTGTCTACCTAAGCTTAAAAGGAAAAATACTTTTCTATCATATAAAAATAAAGGCATGAGAATAATCTAGCCTTAACTCAGAATACAAACTCAGAAAGGGGCTAGGTTATACTTTTAACATTGTTTGTATTTTTTCAGCTGGTGTTTTCAGTGCGGCCTAAAAATGTCATGACTCAGAGTAGTTATTTGTAGAATTGCTTCAAATTTTTATCTAAACCACTATAATTTCACACCTGGCATTGAAACTACCTGGTTTGCCTGAGAGAACTCCACTTACTTGACGATTATACAGTATTTGCTGAAACTAACTTAGTGTGTAATGTTTTATTCTATAGCTCTAGGAATAGAAATGTTCAAAAAGAAGATTCTGTTCCATGTTGCTCCTACTCAACATACCTACTCCTTAATCCTTTCAAAAATCCTTTTACCTCTACCACTGGAGAAAAACTTTTCTTTTTAAGGTTTTAATAATCTCTTGATTGCCAAATTTCCACATCCCACTCTGAACTAAAAGTACAAAGCAAGCCTTTCTTCAGTACTCATTTAGCGTTTTGGTCTTCCTACTTCTGCTGCTGCTTTTTGGTCTCCCTGGCAAATTTGTTCTTTTGGCTTTTTTTCTTGCTTTGAAATATGTTTAGTTTCGTTTTAGAATTTAAACTTGTTGGTCTAGCAAATAAGTTATTCCTAATTTGACAAAACATCTAAGTCTTAGCACACTAAACTCCTTTCCATGTAACCAGTGGTGGTCCAAGCCATCACTAGTCACATGTAGCTTTTAAAAGTTATGTAGGTAAAAATTAATGAAACTAAAAATTTAATTGCTAAGTCACACTATCCATACATCAAGTGTTCAACACTTACCATGGCTGGCGGCTATCATAGGGTGTTTATAGCCTATTCCCATCAAGGCAGAAAGTTCTATCAGTCAGTGCTAGTCTAGAGAGTTGGACTACTCAAGCCTCTCACCTCTAAACCTCAGTCCACTCCATGCCCTCTATCTGGACTGCCATATACCAATAACAATTCTTCTAGTTGAAATCTGACCCTTTCCTCATAAATATTTCTACTAAATATTGATCTCCCTAAAGTCTCTACTAATCATTCTAGCTGAAAGAATAGCAGCCTTATTACGAATTCTTAAAGTTCTTTGTTCTACTCTTACCCAAGTTTTTTTTTGTTTTATCCTCCAAGGGAGAAATAATGCTCTCTGGATTAAAGATTAACGAGTCTGGAGACTAAAGAGTCACCAACTATATCGGGTTCTTTCGGTGCACAAAGTTAAGTACTTTGTGATTGTTTTCATACTCTTATGATTCCATGTGAAATATACAGTATTTTTATTACACTGATTTAGAGAATGTAGAATTTGAGATTGAGATGTTAGTAGCCAAATGAAGGTTTCCAAAAAGAAGGTGATTGCCTATGATCACGTTAAACTGTGAGCCCTAAATCATTCCAGGTGAGTCTAACACAAAGTCCATGCTCTTAACCACAAACACACACTCCTCCCTGAACTCATTCGCCATATTAATGCCCACTTTCTCATGCCTGGTAATACCAGGTATCATTCTACTGGTGAGTGAAAGATAACTAATGTCTTTACGCGTGAAAGATAATGTACAGTTCAGAAGACTTGTTGACAGTGATAATTTACTTCCTCATGATTTTGCAAACAGCTCTGAGACTGCTCCACAGTAAATGTTATCTCTATTTCAGAGACTGAGAAATTCAGAGGCCTCCTGAGGCTCACATTGCTACTTAGCGAGGGTTAGGAATTTAGCTCAAATTCCTTCAGCCTTTCTTTTAAATCTCCTTGAGAATTTTAAAGTCATAAAAAAATCAACAAAGGTTCAAAGTGTTGTACCTTAATATATTGTTTTCTTCTTGCCCTTTTTATTGTTTACAAAACATGATAATGAGGCATAATCGTTGATGTCTACCAAGAGAGAAAAAGTGCTTCCTTAAATTTTCAGTGCTGGTTAAACAGCTACAGCTTTATTTAGATTTTTATCATATTGTTTTTATCTTATCTCCATTAAGATAACTTGTTTATATTAAGCAAAATTCTGGCAATGTTAGCTAGCAAATTATCTTTGAATATGTGTGATTACTTTTAAGCCCACTAGTATTATGCTGGGATCTTATCTATAATTATACCTGAAAACTCTTCTTCTTTTCCTCCCCTACCTTTTCTCCTTCATCAAAGCCATTTAAAATACATTTGCAGAATGCTAGAAAACATTAATTCTATTACTCTTATTATCTAGGATTTTAAAAAATATTTTATGGGTATAATTTTTTTCCTCAAGGTAAGAAATATATCTCCGCACATGTTATCGTACTTGTTCACAAAATGTGAGATTTAAGGAATTGATTTTATACCAGATCAATAACAGAAGAAAAGTTATATTGTGCATCTGTCATGTTAATTTTCTCATAACTTACAGTTATAGGTTTTATCTTGCATCTGTAATTTTATTTTAGGGTAAGTATCATGCTTCCATTTTTTGGATTAAACTTGGAGCCTTATGTATTTTTGTTTATGTAAAGTTAGAGACTAAGATATAGGAGGAAGAAATTCATCTGTTTTGAGTGGCTTTTCTCAGTCATAATGCACATTCTATACAAAAAAAAAAAATTAACCTGAAAAGGAGTCTGAAAAATAATTTGCCTGAAACAAATTCAGTAAGTGGCAAAGATCTGTTTCAAACCTTGGCCTTCATCAATCTGAAGACTGTGACCTTTTCATTATGATTTTTAAATAATGTGTGAATAACTGAATAATAAGTAAAATGCCTCTTGGGTAAAACAAAAATGGGCCTGAGACCTAGTCACTAAAATGTTTAGTAGATGAATAAATAAACAAGTTGGTGGATACAGCTCAACACACATTAGCTCAATTACCTCTCCACCAAAAAAGAACATTTTCAAATAAGCATTCAGGAGGAACACAAGATTAGGAAAATGTTTCAGCAATGATGGGATTTTTATAGGATTACTCTTCTCAAGTTCAATAGTCTTAATGCACATGCAATTTGCTTGAAGTCTATAATGCCCTTGGATTTCAAGCTGAGGAGGTTGATCATCTGGAAACAGAAAATTAAGGATCTAAAATATTGTTAAATAAATAGATTGAACCAGAATTAGCCTCTGAGGATTTTTAAGTTTTTTCACATAAAGTTTCAAGAGCTAGATACAAGAATGATGTTCCCTACAACCAAATGCTGTCTTAATTCCTCCTTTAACTTCTGCCTTTTGATCTAATGTTACATAAAGGCATATGGGCTCTCCACATGTGATGAATTTATACCAGTTTAGAGTAAATACATCACATAGGCAAAAAGGAAACTTAGGAGGTAGCAATGTTTGCTTCACTCTTTTTTCACCCTTTGTTTTTCATATTTGCAGCCACTACATGAGCCTATATCCAATCCCTTTACAAGTGGTTTATTTTGCAAGCCTTCGACCTGTTTCCCTATCATCAACCTTTCTTCCCATGTCCACACTTCCTGCAAATGACTGCTAGAAAAATTTTCCCCAAAGACTGCTTTCATCACACTCTCAAAAACCTACCCAGTTTTCTAATGCCTGGTATGTAACAGACTCTTAAAGCTCTTTACCCTCTCACTATCCTTGTATCTTCCTGAGGCAGATTCTCTATTAGTAAGAAATAGTCTCTGCTAGGCCTTGGATGTTCTCCTGCTTCTGCTTCTGCTCCTTCTCCTTGCCCTTTGCATGTTAGTGATCTTAACTTAGAGCTTTCAACCATGTTTTGCAAGTTTTTTTTCATGGAACTGTAGATAAAATCCAGTACCTTCCTGCTCAGCTACATCTCCAGCCCTTTGTATTTTTATTTTGAGACAGGATCTCATTAAGTCACAAAGTAGGCCAAGTTGTGCTAGAATTTGTGATCCTCCTGCTTCAGCTTCCCAGAATGCTAGAATTATAGGTGCGCACCACCACACCCAGTTGGTGAATTATGTTTGATATAGTATGTTATCACTGTACAATTGGGGTTGCAGAAGAAAAACAAAATTCACGACAAATGGCTTAAATAAAGAAAAAGCAAATAAGATGGCGAGGCACACAAAGACTAACAAAGGAGAGAAGATAATATTATCCCTCAGAATGAAGAAGGGAATGAAGAAGAGAAGGAATAGTGTGTCCTTAGAAGCCCAGTAAACCTGGAGGCTTGGAATAGGGCAGGCTTCATGGAGTTAAAAATTGAAAAGACACGGTCAATAGCCAAAAGCAGGATTGAGGTAGGAAATGGAAAAGAAACGTCCCTATCTGCTCCTTCTCTGCCTTCCAAAATCTTCTTGGAACTTTTAACTGACCCAAACCAAAATGTACACAGAGAAGACAAGTCCTGGTCATGAGTCTGACAAGGTTAAGCTTCCCAGGGAAGGGGGAAGACACCATGATGGAGAATGGATAGAATGTTGTTTAGTCCCGGGCTACATTCTGGAGAGTGACATTTGCTGAATACCTCCGTTTAGCTGAAGAAAACAGCTAGGGACTGTTTTTTGAGCCACTTTGAGCAAATTTACTTCAAGGCTCATTTTCCTTACCCTTAGTATAAAAATAATACTAAGTTTGTAGTATTGTTCTAAACATTAAATTTAAAAAGTGTGTAAGATATCTAGAGTACTAAGCACTAAATAAATGATAGCTTCGGTGGGGGGAGAATGTTATAAAACACCTTATAATAAAAGAATGAGTCATCAGAGACAGCAATCAATGAATGTTAGTGGTCACCTTTTTTGCTCACCTCTGTGCCCCATCCCCTGGCCTTAAAAAACATTGCAGGACATCTCCAGGACTGGCAGGCAGATTATTTTATTTACACCAGTGACTTAGATGCCATTTCTCTTCCACTGAGTAACAGACGGTGCCCTGGACAGCAGTGACATCTGCAGCCCCAAGGGAGAAGGGTCAGCACAAATTTTAATTTTGCTTTTGGTTTGAGGCTTTAAGTACACAAACAGATTTTTTTTTTTCTCCCTGTCAGTTTGCATCTAGCTTTGTATCTGACATTTTTTAATGCTCTATGTATTTGGATTGACCCAGAAATTTATAGCTTCAGGTTTTTGCTTATTTTGCTCTATGTCTCTAATTCAATCTCTTTGGTTTAAAAAAAAAAAAAAAAAGCAAAGCAAAACAAAAAAATATTCTAGCTGTCTTTCCATATTGCTAAGCCAATAAGGAAGAGGACATTCTGCTCTTTTCTTGAGCTTCCTCTTATTATCATACCTTAACACTTGAATATTTTAAATAGGAAACAAAAATTTTATGGATAACCTACACGAATATGCAGGCAATTTTATTTAATTGGAAAATTAAAAAGTTGGAAGAAAAAGATTGATAAAAATTGTTCTGTTGTGTTCACTGGCTAAGAATGAACTGATATCTAGACTGATTCTGATATGAAAGTAAAAACAAATACATGCACACACATCTGTGTAAAGCTTTATTTTTATAAGGTCAGTGTTTTGCACACAGTATCATTCTCCAATGTCAATGAGTCCAATGTCAATGAGAATTCCTACAAAAGAAGACCCTACTGGTGTTTGTTGTATCCACATTTGGGGCCATCAAAATTCGCTCCTCAGGCATTTATCCCTAAGTATATAAAATATGACCCTCATTACTGAAATGCTATCAGCCTCAATAGTATTTGTAATTTCTCTGTGCCCTGGGGCAGCCTTTCAAAGGTCAAAGAAAATACTAAAGGCTGTGCATATGAGATAATTAGATCAAAACAGAACTACAGGCTGGCCTCAGGTAGCTAATTCTACTGTGAGTCAATCACAGGACAATAAAAATTACAATTCCTGCCCCAAAATTCTCCTTGGTCAAGAGGAAACTGTTGAGTCAGAACTGGTGGGTCATTTCTGATTGGCCTCTCTCCAGAGTACCACAAGGGAACTCAAGTAGCTCCACAGACAAATAATTACACAAGTAATTTAGGTGTCTACATTAGATAAACCCTTCAAAGTCCCCTCCATCTGTTAATGCCTGATTTTTCCAGATTAGATAAACATTTAAACTTATAAGAAAATGTTGAACATTGCCCGAACTATGAAATTGGTAGGAGAAAATAAAAGAAAATAGGTCATCTTTGATTTTGATACCAGACAGACAAATAGAATGGTAAGCATAAAGTAAGCAAAAGGCATTCAGACTAGAATAAATAAACAACAATTTGCTGCAAGATAGGGAGATACATGCAATTTCAGGCCCTGACCCATTGCTTTGGCCCAT
Source organism: Dasyprocta punctata (assembly GCA_004363535.1). NCBI lineage: Eukaryota > Metazoa > Chordata > Mammalia > Rodentia > Dasyproctidae > Dasyprocta > Dasyprocta punctata. The sequence goes on along the minus strand of RJWM01005288.1, from coordinate 74,441 downwards.
GGAAAAGTTACTTCAATTAATTTCAGGTTTCCAATATGTAAGGAAGAAGATAAAGAATCTCTACTTTTTTTTTTTTTTTTTTTTGCAGCACCAGGAATCAAACTCACAACCTTGCACCTGACAGACAGGCACTTAAGCCACTGAGCCAATCTCCCAGCCCTAGGTTTTTGAGGGAGGGTTGCACTATGTAGTTCAGGCCGGCCTTGAACTCGAGTTGTAGCCCAAGCAGGCCAGGAACTCACAACGCTCCACCTACCTCAGCCTCCCGAGTGCTGGGATTAAAGGCGTGCGCCACCACGCCCGGCCTCTACTTTTCTATTTCTATAAAAATTTCTAGGGATTTATATGCCAAGAAGGATCAAAATACAGTTCTGTGAATTGTAGACCTGTGTCCCCATGAAGCTACAATACAAGAGAATCTGAAGCTACCAGATGTGATTTCAAAAACTCTCTAATAGCAGATTTATAAGGATGTAGTCAAATCATACAAAGTTGAAGAATTCATTTCAGAAGCAAACTAAACTGTTTGCAGACTATCATATCTGCAATTATATTGTTGGCATATGCCATACCTATATGATAGATACATCTTTAAAAACTGGGTTTAGAGATCAAAAACAGAAAGATAATCAGTGGAGAGATGCAAAGATAACAGGCAATTTTTCAATCACATTTTCCAAAATTTCAAGTAAAAGTACATATATCCAAAGGAAAAGAAGTTGGACAAAAGACAATGGAGATAGTATATAAGAAAGACCAAAGAGTAAATAACAGTATTGAAACATATCTGTCACAAGGTCCTACCTATACAATACTAAAATGAGCTATGATTGTTCCTTTTAGCTCTTTTTAGTTAAAATTAGTATTTTAATAAGCACTGGCTAACAATATGGTATAAATCACTCACTGATACTGTAAATTAAAAACCAAAACAAAAAATACATTAGAAGCAATAACACTATGGGAACATTTCCTTAATAAGAGGGAGGCATAGCTGGGCGTGGTGGCACATGCCTTTAATCCCAGCACTCAGGAGGCTGAGGCAAGAGGATCGTTGTGAGTTTGAGACCAGCCTGGGCTACAAAGTGAGTTAGGCCAGTCTGAACTGCATAGTGAGACAGTCTGAACTACATAGTGAGACAGGTGCTCAGTGGTCTAAGCACCTGTCTGGCAGGTGTGAGGTTCAGAGTTCAATCCCCAGTACCAAAAAAAGAGGGAGGCATGGGAGCATTTTCCACAACTAAAAATTGAATGTGATTCATAGGTGGATTAAATATGGTAAATCAAGGCATTAAATGAGCCAACCACCAAATTGATTATATGAACTTGTGCCAAAATTTGGGTTGTTGATATGGGAATTTCATGACTGAACACCATGAAAGCAATCCAAATACTTTTTCAACCAATTGTAACATCAGTACCTAAAGTAAACCTTTCACTCTTCCCTTTGTCTTTTTGCATTTTCATCTTGGTTTTATAAAGGAAAATGGAGCACATTATTTGTTGATGACTTCATGCACAAACTGGAGCCATAGCCCAATTTTGCAACTAAGTCAATTTGGTAACTGTAAATGAAATAGAAGAAAATATGTTTTACTGGGGCTACCTGTCTTTCAGTATAGTATAAACCTAACCAGTGCATCACCAACCTTAAAGTACTTTTCACAGTTAGTTATTCAATCAACTAATATTTACCCAATGCCTTCTATGTATCAGTGACCAAGAGAACAAAGATGAGCAAAGACATGCTCCTTAACTTCATGGAACTTATACTTCAATAGGGCATAAACACCAATCAGATAATACTATGAGTAAATATACAGCTATAATAAGAATCAAAGAGAGCATGGAAATCTGACGTAATCAGAGAAACAAGATGAGTTAGGAAATAATTTAAATCCTATTTCTACAGCCCTGTTCATTAGCAAACAAGTAAGGGGAGCTTTTATAAGAATAGTGTAATCTTCTTGGCACCAAAATGTTCTGTCCTGGGGCAGCCATTGACTGTATGTGTACCTCTACATCCAGTGCACACTCTGGTTTTAGATAGTCTTGCTCACAACTCAGTCCTCCACAGGAGATGAACCCACAGCAATCTGGCATAAATCCCACATTATCCAATTTCTTCCTGACACTAGAGCAGCTCAACCTTGAACTTATCGATGGTGATGCTTGCAGTACTACAGGTGGATTTGTAGGGACCTGGCTAGGACCCATTGTCCCTCCCCCAGAGTATTCCTATAGTGACATTATGTAGTTTATAAGTTCTCCAGAGAAGAACCAGATGAACTCAGAAATTCCTACATGTAAGAAGCACACATCCATCTAATTACTAATTCCAAAATTCTAAATACAAAAGTTCCTACGAGTGGTTATTGACATTGTATTACACAAATTTTCAGTAGTGTAACTAAAGGTAGTAAAGATTTGTTTTGGCTCATTGCTTCAGATTTCAGTTCATGGTTGACTGGTTCTCTTGGTAGGGGCTTGAGGTGAGGCAAAAATCATGGCAGAAGGGCATGGCAGAGGAAAGAGTAAGGAGAGCATGAGAGAGTTACAGAGAAGGAGGTCCAGAATTAGATGGATTCCCCACGGCCATGACCCACAACACATTCCCTTCAAATAGGCCCTGCTTTCTACATTTCCATTACTCCTAACAAATCCATCAAATTATGATTTCATCAATCCACTGACGAAGTTAGAACATTTGCGGTCCAATCACCTAACAATGCTGCCACTACCACATGAGACCTTTGGTGGATGTTTTAGATCTAAAGTATAACAGGCAGCTATCAAAAAAGACAATAAAATAAAACCAAGATTACACTACAGTTTCAATCTTCTTTCCCCCATGATCTATTCTCTTAAAAGAAATAGAGAGACCCCTAGTCAGACTTAACTCCCTGCTTGAATGCTTCCATGTACTTGGGAAGAAGAAAAACAGTCTGCTTTCACACCAGAAGAAAAATCTACAGTTGCTTTCTAAAGCAGAAAATGATGAGATGGTTAAACCTAAAAGAGCAGGTGAATTTAAAATAGCTATAATTGAAATACTTGGTTTGACGATTTTACATAACAAGTATGAAATGATTATTTTTTACTTTAAAAAGCAAAACAGAAAAAAGGGTAGAAGTAATATAGAATTTCAAAAAGAAAACTAAGAAATCAGCACCAGTTAATATATTGCATATTGTTATCTTAGAAGCAGTTGTTCAGGTTACAAGATATAGGCATAAAAATGATCAATCAAACAATGACAACACAAACTATTCTTTTTGATGAGAGTGCAAGATAGATAACTATTCTACTAATTCTTTGTTATATTTTTAATATTTGAGTACATTTGATAAATAAAAAATGATTTCAAAACTTCAGAGGGCAAGAAGCAAGTCAACTCTAGCTATCCTCTGCCTTTAAGTGTAAGTTTTCTGACATAAAATGAAGAAATGTAAGCCGTATTTCTGGTAAATATTGTTGTTGAATCCAAAGGCAAACCTGATATTTTCCCTCAGAGATGTATGCTCCTAAAGGGCAGGGGGCTTCATTTGCATAGTCTTTGTGTCTGAAGGCACAATATCATTTCCGGGAAATCATCTTATAAGTAGCCTCAGGTGATTATATTGATGTAATTTTCATTCCATTCTTTATAAACATGAGTAAACCAAGTAATCTATGCTGGTACAGTACTTTGCTTTACTTAAAAGATCTTGTTGCACATAAAGCTTTTATTATGATACCAAAGCAGCTATTATTTGAGGCCAGCCTAAGCTACATGGTATGTTTAAGACCAGCCTGAGCAAGACCTTGTCTCAAAAACAACAATAACAAAAACAGGAAACCAGAGAAGGTATTATAATATAGAGACCTTAATGATAGAGTCATTGTGCATACTAACAGGCATTGAAAAATTAAGTCTGAGTTTCACCCGTTTAGTGTCATACTCATTGACCCACTTTGAGATCTACCTGCTATGCACACTACCTGAACCCAGAAATGTAGAAAATGATGCAGTAAAATTCCTGACATTGTATACTTCTTACACTAATGAGATTGCATTTTACAAAAAGAAATGCTTGCTGACTTCTGCTCATTTTCATTTTCTCCCATGAATTTTGTATTAAAATTTTAAAATAATTTGACTGAAGATCCAGTACTATAGCTATCTGCAAGTGTGTAATAATCACCAAAATATTTGCAACAGCCACAGCAGGGGAATTCACAGTGTCTTTTATGATGTCAACAGTAATGCCAAGAAAACAAGAAAAGAGAGAAAGAGCTAACGAGAAAATCCATTGAATAAACAGGCTTCATTAATTTTGAACAGGCTGAATAAATTCATTAGTGACTACAGATTAATAACATGATAATATTAATGAAGTCACTGAGTATGTATTTTCTGAAAAAAATCACAGCTAATTCACCTTATACCATCAAAATTTCATCATCTGAAACGTATATGTATTGAGATTTCTTATGTAATATCCTCCATTCCTAAGTACACTTTTTTTGTAGTCTGTATTCTTTATAATAATATATACAAGATATAAAAGTGAGCCCTTAAATATTTATCTGGTGTTATTCTGACTGACAATAATTACTGTATCAGAGACCAACAAAGTGCCAAAAGAAGGCAGAACTGTGTTGTGAAAAGGCAGGTAAGTATTTTTCTGGAAGTGTGTCCAGATTGGACTCATTCAAGGCACAGGGGCGGTCAGCATCAAGTAGACTAACGCATGGTTCATCTGGGTGTCTCAGGAGGTTATCAGTATGGAATCTGAGAAGAGAGCAGATGCATTTGGAAATCTAACGAGGAAAGACTGCTATTTCAGGAACTAGTGTTAGAGAGAATCAATGGGAGATGGAGACATAAGACCTAAACCCTGGGGCCAACTCATAGGATTCCATAAAAACAGATTGAATGAGAGACTGCATATCATTTACGCAGTGCAATATTTTCCTGAAAATTTCCTTGAATCTGTCTACTATTGAATTATGCTTGCCATGCTACGGATACTTCTGAATCTCCCATAGGGAAGTCAAGAGTGGAAGTTCCCTGGCCACAGAATGTGGCTCTTGAGAAACACTGGCACTCTGTTGTTAAGAAGTTACCAGCAACAGACCTGCTGTGTGTGTCTGTGTTTGAGGGGGAGGGGTGGGAGGTGGAGACGGGCTACTGTGTTAAGTTTGACTTTCTTCTGGTAAATCTTGCTATCTCCTCATTTATCTGGAAATCATCAGCAGCCTTAGCACCACCCTCATCGCCAGTGCTTATCTACGTCTCTTGTTCCTTCTCTTCCAGCTCTGTCTACACATAAGCAAATATACACTGAAGTTATTAAGAATGGGAAGAACAAACTGTTTGCCCATCCTCATAATCATATGTCCTAAAAGGTCGTTTAAACATTTAATCAAACCTGCGCCCTTTGGGGAACAGCATGACTCATGCAGCTCGCACAGCATGCTGAAGCTGAGCTTTGTATCTGTCTTAGGGAGGACAAGACTGAACCTACAAAAAAGTCAGTACTAGGGACATTTTCTGTCATTCAGCAGAGGAGAAAAAGCTAAACAGCTTTCTGAACTCTACTGAATTAAACCTTCACACCAATTAATGAAACCCGTATGGAAAACATCATGCCAGAATTCCCAGGACATTGGCCTTGTATTGAAATGAAAACTAACACTTCTGAAAAAGAGGGGGTAGGTGGGCATCTGAAATCAATATGATTTATTTGTTTTTTTGCTACTTTGGATCTGCAACACTGCTGCTCCCTTTCATAGGTACAAAGACACAAAAGAAGGCTTCTGTTTCATAAAAGTGGCTCAGACAAATGATCCTCCTCAGGGTGTCAAACCCAATGCTGGCAGCCAGCCCACTTCTGCCCTCCAGTCTGCGGGGACTTTTCACTTCCACGGCTATCAGCCTGCTTCAGACCTATGCCTTTCCTCTGACGAGGGACAAAGGAAAGATCACAGTGGAAATCCTTCTGTGTTCTGCTAATAAGCCTATTTAAAGTCATTGAGAAAGCCTCATTTTGCACCAATAAAAGCCTTCAAGAGTTCTACTGAATCAGTAAAACCAAACTATTCCTGCGTACTCCCTGTCCTCGTTTTACATCAGCCTGATAGGGGAAGCTCAGCAAAATATTGGGCACAGTGACCTCTAAGTTTCCTTTCTTCTCTGATGTCCTCTGATTTTCAGTTGGCTAGTGCAATTTAAATTTTATTCTGATGGCTTCCTGAACCCTTCTTTGGGTTTAGATAATCTCACAGAAATCTGCCTTATCAGCATGTTTGGGGCCTTGGCTCTCACTTGGCAGGGAACTGAATACTGCTCTCATCCACAGATTAGCTGCCACTGCCTGCTTTCTTTCCACAAGAGATCTGGGGAGAAACACATGTAGAGCATACCCCATCCCTCCCAGTAGTGTTAGGGAAAGTTTTGCTGTTCACAGACCACAAACAAAATGGAAATTCAAGCCAGCATTAGTGTCCCTAGTGAAAGATACCGATCATTTTCTCAAATGAAAATCTGCAGTTCTAACCATCTGACCACAGCGATGTAAGTACCTGAAAGGTAATGTGTGGGTCAGTGCTTTTAATGGAAAGTAGTACAGGGGTCAAATGATATCATCCAATTGTCAGAATATTATCTTCTCTCCCAACAAACAATCTAATCCTATGTCAGCCCATCCCTGAGATACAATGGGAAGATGTGTAAAGGGGTTAAGTACCATTTCTTAAAGCAACCTAAATTATATATTTAAGCTCAAAGTTTTAGCCATGTAGCAGTTTGGTAACATAAGGGAAAAGCAGAGGAATCTGAATGGCCTTTATGAATGATAAGCACACTGATAATGACTACTATCATCACCACTCATATCTAAAATAGGAAAAACTTGAATTCTTAGAGGCAAATTTACCTATCTAAAATGACACAGCTAGGGTACAGCTACCAGTGGAATTAAAAATCTTACTAGACATAGAAAACAGACTAGAAACATCCAGTTCTTCTTAGGTCTTATGATTTAGTTAATAAACTTGCCATTTCGTTGAGCAGGTTTTCACTTACATTGCAAATAAAAATGCTTAGCTGACTTACTGTGTACCTAGGCAGTAGGTTGAACACCATCATCTGTAAAGTAACTTGGTAGAAAGAATGCCATTTAAAGAAACTCAAGAGTGAATTAGTCTTACAAACTAAGGACATTCTCTAATACGTGTGTTTTATAATTCTGTGACTGATAGAGAAATATGTCTCAATGAAATGTTGCTGAAGAGCTGTGTATCATTTTAATTTTAATACATCAAATCTCATCTTGTATTCACTAACTGGAAGGTCAGATTTAAGAAATCGGCAGTGAATCCACTTAATATATAACAGTTCATGTTGCAAATAGTCACCTCCTGATTTTATTTATAATTTTGGATTTTTATAAAAATAAATAATCTTATTTTAATTATTTTCATATCTTCTTAAAATGAGTTGTGTTCATGTCATGCTAAACAAATCATTTGCACTTATTTATAATACATTGTATTAGTTAGAATGCTTTCAGTTGAAGATAATAGAAAATCCAGTGCAAAATGGTTTAAAATTGAGAGGATTTATAATCATCTTATGACAAAGAGAGTGGGAGGGCATTCCAGGGCTGGTTAATTCAGAGGTTCAAAGATGTCAACAGCAACTCACTTTCCTTTTTCTTTCCTTGTGCTACCTTCAGCATGATTTCTCTACCACAGGTCCAACCACCAATTACAAATGTAACAATAACCATAAGAACAAAAAGAAAACTCCTTCCAAAGCATCCTAGAAGACTTTCCTGTCCTATTTGACTGCCTAGAACTCTTTCACCAATTGCTTTTTTCAAAAAAATACCAACAAGTAGAATAGGACCACTATAGTTGAACCAGACAAAGTAGGATTAACTGAGTTACATTGTGTATATGCTGTGTCTATAGATCTGTTATCGTAGACGTCTGCTAATACACATGGCAATTTGTATTTAAATTTAATGTAATTATATTAAATAAAACTCAAAATTCAGCTACTCAGTTTGTACTAGACAAACTTCAAGTAATCAGTAGCTATGCATCCTAGTAGTTATTTTCTCAGGCTACACACATATAGAAAATACTCCTTATCACAGAAAGGTCTATTGGACAGTGCTGGTCTAGAAGAAAGAGAAATTGCTTCTATATCAGAAAGCAATAGTATCTGCTATATTCCCCATGCAGTAGGCAATAAGCTTCATGCATATTATTGCCTTTAATCTTCTCAATAGCCCTCTGAGTCAAGTACTATTATCCTGTATTAAGTCACTAAGAGGAGACACTTTGTAAGAATTGTAGAACTATCTTACATACTTGTGAGGAAAGGCATGATTAAAGTCTTGATCACAGTCAGAACTCCTTCAGATTGGGACATCTCTTTTCTGTCTGTGTGTCAATATTATTCTTTCTGACCATTTTTCTCCTTACATCTCTCAGCTTTGAGTCACTATTCCACCCACCCCCAAGAGAGATGGATTTTTCTCCATCCATTGAAGGTTTAAACATTTATTGAAAGTTCTCTGATGGTCCAGTTTGTATCAATCACCCAATCTTAAACCAATCAGTTAAGGCTAAAGAGATAGTGAGAAGAGATTATATTATGGAACAGAAATACGACTATAGGGAATCCACCCACGGATACCGATGAAAATTATCAGAGGAACTGGAATTCCTGAGTCCACTTTACCAACACATTCCTAAAGACTGAGTCCGCCTCAAGACTCTTCTCAACCTTTCTGAGTTTTCTCTGCACATACTTTCTGGGTTCATCTCACCCAGCCAATTCTGTAGGTGAGCAATGACCAATTTTCTCTTATAGCAAAACCTCTTTTCTCAACTTCAACCTCACATTCCCAACTAATTGCTCCCCAACTATCAGCAGGTACATCTCACATGTTCCTTAAATGAAATATATATCCCAGACAGATTCGTGATCCTCCTCCTCGCTTCCACAGTTGCTTATTACATTAGGAATGCTCTCCGAAGCAATGGCGTGATTTCTCAATTTGTGAATTAAGGTATCAACCATGATTTATTTTCTCCTTAACGTTTGATTGTCACATCCTAAACATATTTGTCAAAATACCTTTAATATCCGCTACTTTTGTCCATCTCCATGCCCACCTTCAGTTTAGACATCTTAACTCAGGCCCTTATCCTCTCTGAACAAATTACCATCGTATCTCACTGGTCTCCCTTCCTCCTGTGTTATGCCTCATCAAACGCATTCTCCATACTGCAGCAGGAATAATCTTCCTAAAATGGAAATCCGATTATGTCACTGATCTGCTTAAAACCTTTTAGAGCCTGTTCGTTGCCTTTCAAAACAAATTTTGATCCCTTGTGAAGCATACAAAATCTTGAGTTCTTTTTGTTTACTTTCTTATTACTCCCCGATCTGCGCTTTTCACCAGCCATACTGAACTTGTTCAGTTCCTCAAGTTGCCTTCCTCTCTCATCTACCTGTCTTTGTTTCTCACTCTACCTGAACTAACAGTCTACTGATTCCCTATTGTTTTGTCTAAATTCTGTTCATGCTTTAATCTCAACATAAACCAGACCTCATCCCTCTCTTAGTCTGTGTTACTTCTCCTTGTTCTGTTCTATTTTCTTTATTTAACACATTTCCTTGAAAGGACTTTGAGTCATTCTTCATCTTTACAATTAGACTGAAAGCCCCATGAGAGCAAGGATCAGTTCTGTTTTGTTCATCAACATACCAGTGACATCTAATAGACAGTGCTTGACAAAAAATAGATAATAAACAAGCTGAATTAAATTCATTCACTCATTTCATTAATATTTTAGTGACTTCTATATGTACTAAATGTCGTCCCAGGCATTGACTGTAGGGAAGAAGTAAACAAAGTCCCTGTCCTCATAATGCCTGTGTTCTTGAAAGATGAAGAAGTCAATAATAAACTAATAAATAAATAACCCTGATCAAGTTCAATGTATGAACACATTTGTAACTGGTATTTTTGTTGTATTTTCCAAGTTGTCTTTCGTTATTTGCCATCTCATCATAGGTGGTATGTCCCCTCAAATAGAATAAGGGTAATTTTTAAAAGTACAACACTTGGAAGTCAGGACATTTATAATCAGGAAATCAGATATTCCAATTCAAACCAACTCCTGCACACTAATCTATATGTACTTCTTGAATCATATTCCCATTAATCATAGCACTGTGGTCAGGATTTTAAAGAAAAACTACCAAATAAATTCACTTTTTTTGTAAATTACAATAAAGGCACTTTTAGAAACATTCATGTCGAGCTTTTGTTTTCATTAAAAGATAGCCTTCTGGCAATTAAAATATCTGTTGAATCCATACCAGACTAAGCACATATATGGTATCTGCAGGATTGCAATGAAGATCAGAAAGATTCTTAATCCATTGCTATTGATCAGTTATTAATTTAAAAGACATACAATACTAAGAATATGGTAAGTTCTGAAAATATAGACCTTGACTACTAGCAACCTATAGAATAATGGCTTCATTTTTATAACTTGTCTTCATAAAGCATACTCTCCTTGAGGGGTGATATTTAGCACAATATAGAGCTTAACAATCCCTTGAGTAACTTAAAAATGAGACACTCTAGAAGGTTTTCTCATTAGCTTTAGCAACAGCCAATCATATTTGATTTTAGGCCTTTTTACTTGATTGTTCCCAATTCTTCATTCAGTTAGGTACAAGTAGTTCTTCTGTTCTGATGTGTTCCTAACAGTTTGGTTATAATTCTTTTAGTTTATCAAGTCACAACTATGAGATTTCCCCTGAATCTCATAGGTTTAAAGAAAACCCAGGATAAAACTTCTTAAAAAGTATTTATTTTGTACTTTAAATAATTAGCACCTTACATTTTTCTGCTTTCTACTTTTTTGGGGGGGAGAAATATCAAATTTGTCCCATACAGATACATATAGATAGATAGATAGATAGATAGATAGATAGATCTCCAATACAGATATAGATAGATGGATAGATAGATAGATAGATAGATAGATAGATATTTAATACATATGTCCATTTTGCCCATTTTGTCTGTGTCCATTTTGCTTGGTTTTAATGAATTTGTTCACTAAAATAATATTCAGCTAAACACTGAAAGGAAGACAATTTCTTCTGTTTCTGTACTTTCTGAATCTCCATGCTATCTTCATCAGCCCAAGCCTGACAATATTTTTCAGATTATTACTCTCAAAAAAATCCTTAGCTGGCATCAATATTTCTTTTTCTTTTTCTTTGATCCTCACATGTAATATTCCAGAGAACATCCAGGTACATGCACCTCCCACTCATCTATGCTGTTGTTAGTCTCCTGTGGTATTTGTAAAAACAAATCCTGAGACTCCCAAATTCATTTTGTCTGAAGGATGAGCATTTTTCTGTTTTAACTTAATTTCTGATAACTGTCAGCATTTATGTACCCTTGAAGTTTACTATAATTGCCTTTCCAATTTTAGTATAATTAGTGTTCCTAGACCAAGACAGCATTAACATGACCCCTTTCAAAAGAAGCTTCAGAAAAAAATATTCTGAAACTTGAATGGCCATTTGGTAGCATTCAAGTCATTCTTCCAAGAAAAAGAAAGGAATGATCTGTACAACTCAGCTCCAAAAGGTAACAGTCTTCAAGACCAAGAGAGGGGAAAAAAAATCAGGTATCAAATCAGACTTCATTCCTACCATCACTTTCACATGAATGCAAGGCATTAAGCAACTCACCCAGGCCAAACAGGCTTCTACTTTTGTTTGTTTGTTTGTTTTGTTTTGTTTTTTTGGTACCGGGGATTGAACTCACAACCTTGCACCTCCCAGGCAGACACTTATGCCACTGAGCTAAACCCCCAGTCCTGGGCCTCTACTTCTTTTCCTGAAAAATGAAACAGTTTAGCTAAGTGATGTCCATTGGCCTCTCCAGTTACTTTACTCTGCACATTTGTGACTGGAAGTACATTTATGATTGAAAATACAATTTAAATTTTCAGAATAGTTTGGTTCTTGACATGGCAAACTTTACAGTCTACTTTTCAGATGTGGGTGATACAGATACATCTGTGTACATTTCCTTACATTTGGTAATTAAGCTTCCCATTTTTGAATTTTCTAATGAGAAAACACACAAGTGCGTGCACACACACACATGCACACCATGGTACCGTATATTTATACTGACCTAAATACTTACTATAAAAAAGTACATAAAACACTGGATGCTGATTGAAGTTTTTGCATTTGATAATTTACATGCAAAGTTTTATTTAAATGATTTTATAAAAGACATCTCGAGTTTATCAGTAATCCCTAGCATAGCTGAATATTTACTAATTAAGCTTCAGGTGCTATTGCTACCACTATAAGCTAACTCTAATATTCTCTTTTACTCAAATTGTGACTTAGAGATCCCTGGCATTCAGGTTACCTGGGAGTTGGCCAGAAATATGAAATGCCTCAACCCAGACCTACAAAATCAAAAATCTGCACTTTAAGAAGGTGCTTGAGTTGTTTGTGTGCATGCTACAGTTCTAGAGATGGTGTTAAAGTTCTTCTCAGTCTATTTTTCAAAATTATTTTTTTTCTTTAAGGAAATTAATAAGTGAACAAACTAACTATAATTTAGCAAAAGTAACTACTGTAATTATGTAACTGGAGATAGTTTACAGGCAATAGTTTCTAATTTTTTTTTCTGAATGTAGTACCAGTTGTAGTCGTATAAATGGTTACGAAGCAAGCAAGTGGATAAAAAGGTTTATGCTCTTCCAGACTCAATGGTAAAAATCACTTACATAATTGAAAATCAATATGAATAATACTAAAATAGTTAACTGTTTTCAGTAAGATTAGGTAACAACTAATTTGTTATTTTTGTTTTGCCTTGTAACTGGTGTTTATTAAGTCTTGCAATGTATTGTATCATACAATAAAGCTTCATAAAGAGCAAACAAGAAAACACTTTTTAACTGTGTGGTAAAAATTCTTCAATAAGTAAGTAATCAAAAACATTAAAGATATAAATGTCAAGGAGAAATTCAAATAAAAAAGACCAGGATTCTAGTTGCAGCTGTGAGATTAATACTGTGATTTTTTAAAGAAATAACTTACTGCTCTGGTTTCTAGTTTCTTTACCTAGGAGAATGGAAGAATGATTTTAATTTTATATCCCGACTCTAAATTCTGAAATCAATGCCTGTTTTGTCATCTCAGATACATCTATTGAAATTCCATGTGAAACCTCAGAAATGGCATACATAAGTCATTCTGGGATTTTTGCTATTTTATTTGCCAAGGATAAGAGCACACAGGCCGCTGGCCACCTCTCAGTGCTAATGTAAAGACAATTTTCCTCACAGTGTTTTACTGTAGACAAGGGGACAAATGGAGATGCCAGAACACATTTCAATTCAGAGAAGCTTATCTTGATTTCCTTTCATTCTGAATCATCAAACCAAATTGTGGGAATCTATCCTCCTTGCTAACTATCCATTTCATTCATGGCATAGCCATGAGTCCTGGGTGAAGAGGAGCAAGCTCCCACCCTTTACAGTCTTCCAAAGCAGACTGAGAATTGCTGAGAGGTAGTTACACCTGAAAAGTTACCTAGTTACTCTGGCACTAGGAAATAAACTGACAGGCCTTTCCAGGAGCTAATTATTGAGCCTGCTATTTGGTTCACTGACAAAATTGCTTGTTCGTGGGATGAAACATATTTGTGCATTGCTTTTTCCATTACAGCTACTTCTATCATCATAAATAAGAATCAATAGGCCATTTTGTGTAGCATATGCTCACCACCATTTAGTATCTGAGTGTCAGCTGTATGCAGGCTAAGCTTCAGTGCTCCAGCCTCCTGACTGAGGATTAAAACTCAGCAGACAGAGAAAGATTTCAAATTCACCAGTGTATATCTTTGTGAACTCTGAGAAGTCAAGGGAAATCCGTTGTTTGTTTTCATTGCTATAGAATAGTGCCTGACACATGGCGAACTATTCAAACAAATCTACAAGTGAATAAATGATGAATGAATGAATGAAACCAAGGAAGGTTCAGAGGTGGCATATGGAACCAACTGGATCAATTGGGCTGGTCAAAGATGTGATTTAGAGAAGAGTAGAGCTGTTTAGAAATCATGGAGGAGAAATGAAGGCAAAAGGCACAGTGCAAGCCAAGAAACAGCCTGTCTGTGAGGTGAGAGCTCAACCACACATGCGTTCACTATCGAGTGCTTGCTAAAGAAGACAGAATGTGATTGAGAGTCATTAACACTCATTAAGAGTCAAGCATAACTTCTGAAGGAAAAATCTGCACTCCTAGGGGAACCTTGCTGGACGAAACAGTATCAGATAAAGCACAGATCAAAGGAAAGATAAGCAATGACACAAGAAATTGATGAACAGGAACAATGGAAAAGGAGTTGAGGTTGAGGCTTGACTCGGGAAATAGGTGTGTGAAAATGTGTAAAGACAGAGGAACAATGAAGACACACTCAAGGTGTCTGTGGGTTCCAGTCCTGGGTAGTGCAAAGGCATTAAGGCTGAGAGTAGAATGAGGGAGGGAGGGAGAGAGGAAGGGAAGGAAAGGTCAGATAAACATCTATAAAATAACACCCATCATTGCTGATAGCAAGTAAAAAAGAGCCCTTTTTCTGTTCTTGAGAAAGACAAAGGGAATTTTAAGTAGGATTAAATAGTGGTAGCTTTCAGAACTCAGCAGCTCTCAGAAGCAATAATAACTACATAAATAGCTAAGTGGATAGTAGGAATTACCTCCCTTGGAATTTGGCCAGCATATCAAAATTTAACAGCACTGTCACATCTTCCTGAAAGCTTTACTGAGATTCTAAGGGAGGATCATCTCAGAAAACTATCTCAGCTGAGTTAATGTTAGGAAGGGGATACTCCTCACAGTTGGAAAAATGTTTTGTCTCCTAAAAATTAACAAGACAGAAGCACAAACCTGCCAAGAAGCACACCCTTATCCATGTACACATATTGCCAGCACTGCCCTCAGAAGAAGTTAACAAATGCATTCACAGATTACCAATGCCTAATGTAAAATTTTACTGAACACATACAACACAAGAATGATGCTTTAAATGTGGAGGGAAAAAGCCTTGTATGTCTCTTGCTCTCAAAGAGTTCTTTAATTTTTTTCTCATTTTAAGTGGTTAAAGATGAACATTTTCAGAACAAATTTTAAAACTTTGATGCCTTGGACATCTCTACTTATGAATAGCCTGTAAATTTACCACTTAGCTGCATTTTCTGTAGATCATCCTCCCTCTCTCCCCAAAAAAGAGATGAAAACTTAGTGTGAAAGACATTTGAGGCACGAATGTCTTCTCTTATTATCTGGAAACTTTTATATTTTACTATTTTAAAGAATAAGTTAGAACTTTTCATTATCTCTTTGTTTTCTACCCAGAGACAAGATATCTTGGGATCCTCCATGACAGAATTTGCATGAAAATCTTTTTACTAACCTAGCTCCCTAGGGATGAACTTGCTCTAGATCTTGGAGTAAATGCAATTTTCACCACTGTAGAAGTAGTTCTAATTGGACAAATTGTTACAGCTAGAGCACAACTCAAATAAAACAAAGGAATCTGATGCAGACCTGCTATAAAATCTGGATTTCACAAGAAACAGGTTCAGTATTTATAACTACTATCTAGTACATGCTGTCTATAGATGCTAAAGAGAGTTGTATACATGTATTTGTAGATAAAATGTGAAGCCGATGAAACTGTTTATCCTGAAATGTATTAGAAGATTGGTTGACAACTCGTTTCCTAACAGTCTGTTATATGTATGCATGTGTGTATATGTGTATACACAGTTGCAAGAAATTAGTACCAAGACACATAAAAAGGGCACAGATGTGAATACACACACACATAAGCACACACGTACACGTATACACAAATTCATTCATGAACTGGTACAGTTTCATTATTACAGTCTAAACAACAGGATTTTAATTTGTAGAGGACCAAGCAATAATGTTCAGAACTCAGAATTAAACACAGTATAAAGATATATGCCAATGGAAATCGCATGTTATTCTCAGTGTAAAATGCCTTCTACAAGTTAGCTCCATGTCATTTCCCCCTATTCCCTAATATGTATCTCTGGTGAGCTGGCCCCTTAGCTGTTCTATTACCTCTATGTCATGCCCTGCTCTATGCCTTTGGCCTGTGGATACACCTTCTCCCTCATCTTGAATACTCTTTCCCAAATTCTTGTTATCAAACACCTCCTTGACAAAACTGTGGATTTTACAACTTGAACTTACAGTCATGCATTTTAAGAACTTCTTTAATATCTATATCCAAATTTAGCAATTAATCATAGAATTTTCATCTCTGGTTATGTATACATTTGAGTGCATTTTTCCTCAACTAAACCCCACTCTTCAGAGATAACACTGCCCTCTTAGTGCCTTGTCTTGAGGTTTCCTCAAGATCCTGCTATACACTGGATTTCTCTTTCATCTCTAGGAGCTTCTCTTCTTTCCCTTTTATCTATGAGTATGTTTAAATATGACCTATCCTTTAAAATCCTCTATTCTTGCTTTGTTCTCTAGCTTTCCTACCTTGCCTACTTTATTTCTTTGCCAAGCTTCTTGAAACGGCATCATTTCCTCTTCTCTCTCTCTCTGTCTCTGTCTCTGTCTCTGTCTCTGTCTCTCTCTCTCTCTCTCTCTCTCTGTAAATCTATCATGACTTGGGTGCCTCTATAATACCTTTTATCCCTCAGTATCAATTATCTTAAGCTTTGCAGCTCTGAGGCCTTCTGCAGGGTCCCAGACCTTATACTGCCATCTGCTGGGCAGTTCAGTGGGGCTGTGTCAGAACCCCAGTTAAATTAGTTCCTGAATATCTACTATTCATTCTACTGTTTACACTGTTAACTAATTATATCACCATTTTCCTAGACATCACTGACAGAAATTTAACATTAAGAAACCTCATTGCCTACTATCCCCAACCCAGTGTAACCACTTCCCAAGTACTATAAATACTATATGTGTGTCCCATGCCTAACCTGCATGCACATGGGATGGTCCTACTGGATGAGTCATGGCTGACTTGCCTCTTCTTTACCCCTGAATTCCAGGTCCTCTCACACTTTTGCCAGAAGAATCTTCTTAAAACAGGTATCTGAACAACTATCTAGATTAAAATGCTCTGTGTCACTCTGTCCTACAAGTATGATGAAGTTCAAATTTATCAACTCTGGAATTTCTAGAAAGAACTTCAAGGCTATTTATAACCTGTGTCTTTAGTTCCATCTGCCATCAATCTCTCTTTCTAGTATGATACTCTTACTTCAGCTTCCCAGGACTGGTTTTCCTATACTTTGAATGAAAGGAGCTCATTTGAGTTCTAGGTCTCAGAATGTGCAGTCTCCTATCTTCACATGACTGACAATTTATAGTGACAAGGTCTTACCTCAAAGGTAGCCTCATAGGTGAATCATCTGCAGATCACACAAACTAATTGTCATCCCCTTTCCTAGTTACATTCAGTCTCTCTCTGTCTCTCTCTCATTTTTACTTTGTTGCATTCCTGGTAAGTACATCTCAACATCTAGAAGGATATGCTCATTTCCATGTTTTGTTATTCAGTGTCCTCCCCACATCCCGTAACACTTAAATGGAAGTCCCTTGGACACAGACTTTATCTTTCTTCACTCACCAGAGCTCCTCAGTAGTGCCAGGCACATAGCAAACCTAAAGTCAGATCTCTCCCCTGTATGACACTTATTTTCTTATCTCTTATCTTCTCTCTGATTATATGCATGCTGCAGCATTTAACATATTACTTCTCTTATTTGAACAGCAGTTTCCAATGGAAGAGGGAAAAGAGGATATATCAAAACATTTGGGTGATGAATGAGACAAAGGAATGTTAATAAGCATGTTCCAACAGGTCCAGATTCTGTAGACTTTAATGTAGAAGGTTTCTGCATCTTTATTAAAATTATTCCTAATATTTTGTTTTTGTTATCCTTCTGTAATGTGTTTTCTTTTAATATCATTTTCAATGTGCTAGTTTATTAAAGAGCATTGTTTATGTTGCTCTTGTATCTGCAACCTTGCTAAGGTTACTGTTCAGAGATAAGGAATTTTTTAAATTCCACATTTTACTTCAAATAAATACAGTTTTATTCTGACACCAGAAAGGGTATTCCATATCATTATTATTTTTAAGTATAAGTGACAGAAAGTAGAGCACTGAAAAACAAGAACTACTCCAGGATAGCTGCTATAGTAGAATGGAAAATAAAGTATTATAGGGACATGGATTGAAATGGTTGAAAAACATTGTCATATTTAATATATGATTCATCATTCTCAGTGCATTTTAACTCCTAGAGAGCAATACAGTCTTGTTTGTCTATTTCCCTTCAAAACTAATGAAGTCCTATCCCCAAAATAGACCCTTTGTTACTCAAACAGAACTAAAATACTACAGCATTGTATGTATGAGTTCAATAAGTATTTGTTGACTGATAGTAAGAACCAGTGAGCAAAGCTAAGTTTATTGAAAGACCAGCAAAGACAAAGTCAGCTTTTATGAGAAACCCTGACAAGAGACACAAGGAAACAGAAGAAAACCTTCAACATTACTCATACAAAAAATGTCATTTATCAGATAATGTTAAGACAAATACTCCAAGGGAAAGAGTTAAATGACTACCTGTGCATTTCTTTATGTGACTGTTTCTTTTTCCATGTGATCCTAACTTGCATCCAAAATTCTCCTCCCAAAATTCTGCAAACCATACATTTCTTCGATTATTGGCAAGAGTTCGACTTCTAAAGTATCGATCAAATCCTATTGTAAAGAAGAAAGGAATTATTTTAATATGCTTCCCAAATCACAATAAATATTACCAGAACTTTTGCATAGACATTACATTATCATCAATATATGTAGCCCAAACATATCAATTCTCTTATGGCGAAGTCAAGGAGACTCAGTGGATGAGCACTACAGGAAAGGAGTTTGAGTCACTGTCAAGATCATTGGAAAAGATATTAGAGACTAATTGGCTTTCAGATATGCTCCAACTCTTTCTTCTTGCATGTATTTATCCACAGGGTAAACCCCACATCATGTATTCATTTTTTATAAATCAAGTACTTTTCCTTCAATCACGTTATGACCCTCTTCCTTAAAAGAAGAAGAACCATATAAAACATCAAAGATTACCCATTACGTTACATGCTGGTTACACAATCACTGTATTAACACTTCCGTGAACAGAGATAAAAATTCTATTCAGAGTCAACAATTATAATTTCATTTCATTTTACTCAGATACTCCACTTCTGTCTTTGAGTTTTGATCCAATCAGAATAAAACAAATATGCCCATGGTGCCTCCTTACCATCAATTGATGCTCTTTTGGGCAAAATCGTCACAGCCCCTTCTGCAATCTCCTCCTGCTGATAGACAGGTGCTATTTTGGATCCCCAGCTATCTGAGCCAATCCAAAGAAAATGCCCACTTTGGTTTAATTTTTTTGCTGCTTCCAATATCCTCCTATAGGGATAAAACAAAGTAAAGCATATTGCCTTTACCAAGAAGCACTACAATTTTAAATGTTTTAAGACTAGTGCCATGATTTGAATGTGTTCCCCAAGTTTTATATATCACTGAAACTTTCTCCCCAAGGTCACATGTTATTGGTTTGGAGATGCAGTTCTTAAAGGTAATTAAATTTAGCTAGTATGAGGGTGTGGCCCCCATAGCAACATTAGTGGCTTCCTAAGGGGAGGAAGAGAAGCAAGCAAGAAGCCGCTTTGTCTCACCAGGTGATACTCTCCACTATGTCATGGCTCGGCCCTCACCAAATGCCATACAGATTCCAGTTTCATGTTCTGGATTCTAGAAACATAACCTAAAAAAATTCTTCCTTTATTTTTAAATTACACAGTCTGTGATATTCAATTATTGCAACAGAAAGCAGACTAAGACAACCAGTTTTAGAAAGCTAAATATACTCAGTAGGTTACTATTAAACAATTAGTCAATCATTCTAACTGCTGAAGTCTTATCAACTCCTAAAGGAAATGTAGCAGAGGCTTTAACTTCAGCACATGTTAATTAGTCTTCTCCTTAACCTCATTCCCAGCTCTCTATCTATCATCCTTATTTATCCCATCTCATACACTCCCCAGTTTTACTCTATAGGCATTTCAGATGTGGGAACTAGAAGTCTGTTTTGTCTACTGTGGAAAGCAGTCATAATTTCAGGGGAATTGAGCAATTCTGGGGAAAATTCACAGAATTTTACATTGAACATGAAATATGTTTGACAAGGATGTGGGGCACAAATCTGATCCTTTATACGGAAGAAAAGTAATCAACACCTGATATCATCCTCATTGGCAAACATAATCACTGCTCGAGCATTAGGTGTTTCTAACAGCCGTTTGATAATTTTTTCAAATTCTCCAGGTCTTGGTTCACGTGGAATTTTCTGTGACTGAGCGATGCAAACACCACCTATTTTTAAAAAAGAGACAATTCAGAAAGAGCACCTATTTAATTCAAACTTACATAGAAGTGAAATTAACTATTTTATCAGAGCACATAATTCAGTAGAGGATACAGCTTCTCAAATTATTTGTTATTCTCACCTACCAAAATTAATCAAGTTTGTTTACATTATAATAGATGAATCAAATGACATCAGTTTCTTAATCATAGATGAGCTTTTGCTACCTTCATTTATTAGTGAACTTAATGTCAAATTCATTTCATTGCTAATAGTATTGCTGCAAGAGTCTCATGCATCAGTCCAATGATGTGTCAATGAGAAACAGTCTTCAAGGCTATGGAAGGCATAGATAGGGCTCAAAGATACAAAACTCCAGTTGACATGTCTCTATCATAAAAACAAAAATAGCAGAAATTCCATCTTATATCACAGCAAAATGAAAGAAAAGAAGAAAGAAGGAAGGAAGGAAGGAAGGAAGGAAGGAAGGAAGGAAGGAAGGAAGGAAGGAAGGAAGGAAGGAAGGAAGGAAGGAAGGAAGGAAAGAAGGAAGGAAGAAAGTCATTTGGATAGGGTGATGCGGGGAGTGGGAGATAGAGAGAGAGGGAGAAATGAAGGAAAGGAGGAAGAAAGGGCCTCTCCTTTTGACCTCTCCTTCTAAAGAAATGAAAGCCTAAATAAAAAAATTCAGAAAAGATCTTAAACTTAAGAAAAGTTGTTTGCATTAGCTAGCACACTTCTATAGTCTCAGCACTCTTGAGGCTGAGGCAAGAGGCTGAGGAAGAGCCTGCCTAAAAAGTGAGCTGCAGTAGGAGGAAGTTCTGCCTCTGGGCTGGGGTAGGAGGAAATTCGTCAGTTGTAGTGGAACAGAAAGATAGCATATTCTGATACTAGAAGGGAACTCAGTATTAGCAATAGGCTTCTATTGTATTATGGTTTAAATGGCTTTTTGGAGTCAGCTGAGAATTAAATCACTATGTATAGTATTGCTTCATTGGGCAAAGGCATTTTTACTTCCAAACAATTGGAAATATATTCAGTCATTCATCTATTATTGCGAGTCACTGTATGCCATACATTGGGCTCGAAACTGAAAATACAAAACCTAGTCCAAGAGATATTATCTTGTCTGGGAAAACAGGCATTGCAATAAATTATTAAGGAATATATGATAAATTACAGTATACTATGTAATGGGAACACAGAGAAAGGAGTAACAAAAGTGCTTAAAAGAGCTGGGTTTGTGGAACATTTGTGGTAGAGCTCAAGGAATGAAAGAACCACACTTGATCATGACTTATAGTAGAAGCCGACCAGGGCTGAGGTTAGAAAAAACAACAGATCCAAATTGAGAATGACATCACAATTAAGTCAAATGCTACAGACTGAATATGCATCAGTAGAAACTTAATCCCCAGTGTGATGGTATTAAGAAGTGAGATCTTAGAAAGGGGAACAGAGGGCCAGGGGTTTAGCTCCGTGGCACAGGCGCTGCCTGGCAAGTGCGAGGTCATGAGCTTGATCCCTGGTACCAAAAAAATAAATAAATAAATAAATAAAAGAAAGAAAGGGGAACAGGTCATGAGAATATTGCCTTTATGAATGATATTAGAGCTTTTATTTAAAAGATCCCATAGAGTTCCCTTGAGCTATTTGCTATGTGAGGGCACACCAAAACAGCAGCTGACTATGAGTAGGGAATGGAGCTTTATCCAGAATTCATCCCAATCTTGCTCATCTTGGACTTCCAGGTTCCAGAACCACCAGAAGTAAAATTTAGTTGTCTGTAAAACTATGGTCATTTGTTCCAGTAGCCTGAGTGGGCTAACATTTCATTTAAGTTTTATCCTAAAAAGTGTGAGAGCCCATTAAGAGGTCATAAGCAGAAAAATTACAAGAAGAGTTTTATTTTGTGTCCTAGGAAGGAAACTGAGGTAGACATATAAGGAAGAAATAGTAGTGGGCTGTGATCAGACCTGTGTGATCAGACCTAATGTGTATGATGATAATGTATAATTCACAGAGTTAGTGTACCAAACACTTATATTTCTTATGAGCTTGAGAACACTCTTAAGTATCTCTAATAGAAATACTCTTACTAATCTTATGATATGCTCTTCAGGCTACAAATTTTTCACAATCCACAGATTGAGCCACACTGCTCCCTATATTTAGCTTGCCTATGATAGGTCATTAATAATTATGATGATTGATTAATTCCTCTGTTAATATTTATTGAATATCCAGATTTGACCAGGTAAGGTGTGGGGACTGTTGATGCAATGGTGAATGTAATGGACATGGTTTCTGTCATCACAGAGTTTAGAAATGTTGTGGGTGACTTAAGCCTAATGCAAATAATAATAAGTATATAATTATGAACTGTGATAAACCCTATAAGGAAGAACTAAGGAATTTATTTAGATTGAGGAATGTTCAGGAAGAGCTACCCTAAGGTGATATCAAAAAGATAAAGAAAGACAAATTTGAGTTATTTGTAGGAAAATAGATGCACCTTGAGACCATAATGCTAAGTGACGTAAATCAAATACACAAGCCTAAATATTTCATGTTTTCTCTTATACAAAAACACCAAAGCCTAAATAATTAAAGAGCAAGGTAAAAAGATACATAACAGAAAACAGGGATCTTTTGCAAAATGGACCAAGAGATAGCAGGAGAGGGGGAGTCAGAAGAGGAAAAGGGGATAGAAAAAGAATTAAGATGTGCAATGTACGTGTGCCAACTCCCCCACAATAAATGTAACCATTTTATACTGCAAACAATACTAATAAAAAATAAATTTTTTTAAAAAAAGGCAAAAGAATGGTAGAGAATAGTATGGGAAAGGGTGAGAAAAAACTAGTAGCATTAATGAGTGAGGAGAGAAAAGTGTGAGACAAGGATGTGAGGGCCGAAGTATACATGGACTTGCAGGGTCTATGAAAGACTATAAATAAAGTGTTAAATCTCTTTCTAAATATTTCTATTTCATTAATCCCTGAGTGACTCATAGGAAAATGTCCCATATATGACCATGGCATTTTGTGGCAGGAAAATAGATAAGAACTACTGATGTGGAGGTCAATCCAAAGTGGAAAGAAAGGGGAACAATGAGCTGAGCTGGGAAGTTATCAGAGTTGGCAGTGGGAAGTGAAGATTAAGGCAATGCTGCTGATGCTGGAGAGGAGCACATGGAGATCAGGTAGAATTTCTGAGTTAGAATCAATGGGGTTTTGTGTTGATTTGCTGCAAGTAGTGAAGCCACATGAAACCACTAAGTATGACTCCAAGAGTTTGGCCCTTGTGACCAGTTATGTGATGATGCCATTAAACAAGTAGGAAATACAGGAGGATAAGCAGGCATATAGTGGAGGAAAGAATGATTTTAATTTGAGGCAGGTTGTCTTCGAAATACCCATGGAATATCAAACTGAAAAAGTGGGCCAGAGCCAAGGAGAGAAAAGGGAAATGCAATTATAATTTTGCCAGGTGCAGATACATTAGGTGATTGATATTTAAATCAACAATAGGATGGTGTGACTGATGAAGCTCTGAACAAATCACTTGCTTAGAAGAGGCAGCTGGTGGATAACTCAGAGAAGGAGTGATCACATATTCTGAAAAAAAAAACCTTGGGAACAAATTTCAGAGGTATGATGTAAATTATATATAATGTCTTTACAAATCAACAAATAAACCATGGTGAGTGGGAAATTTAGGTAATGGTAGAAATGCAACACCAAAACTTTAACACTGTCTGGGGAACAAAAGCCATTTACAAACTACTGCCCTTTTAATTAAATTGTCATGATTAGTTAAGCATCCTATTAAATACATGCTACGACCTGAGTATTGTTCTGAAATAACTAGTGGCTATAAAGCTAAAAGAATTGAAAGTTAGGGGTGTTTTATTACGACTCTTTCAGATGAGGCAAACAGGTGATCAAGTCTGAATCTACTGATTGATTTATTTATTAAGAATCTATTGAACATTTTTGTTCATAAAAGGATGAGTTAGCTAAGGTGGATTTTTAACATAGTCTACACCCATTTCACTTTTTTCTATTTCTTTTCCTCAACTTACATTTGTCAATGTGGTCAATTTGTATTTACCAGGAAAGAGACACTGCACAATTAACTAATTTCAGATAGACAAATATTTTAAAGGTCATGTTCCACATGGGATCTTGCTGTCCAGTGCCTTCAAAGTATTTTATCAAGTTTTAGAATGATTACTTCTCAAGTGATTGGAGATAGAAGATTAGGTTGCTCTTCTTAGCCTTGAAACTCATTCACACCGCACATTTTTACATCAGTCAAAACACCAATTAATACATTCATAAGCACTCATGGTTTACTATGTTTCAGAAGTTACAGGTACTCAAAGATTGCCTGTCTTCAGCAGTCTTACAAGATAACTGACTGACAAGATGTGAACATAAGAAAAGTCAAACATGAGTGTAAAATTAGATAACAATGAATGATAATAATATGAGATATACCAAAATGCATTAATAAACGATAAAAGACTCATCCTCCCAAATAGTCCTTTGACTTCGTACAAATAAGGGGTCAGTACATCCTGGTTTAAAAGCCCAGTGAAATTAAAACATTCAGTCCTAATCAAAAGATACCTTCCATATAATACTTAACATCTATTGTTTGACTTCTTTAAGAGACTGTCTTGATTTAAACTCCTGGAGTGGGCAAGAGGAAGAAAATTAATCTTCATCATAGAATCTATCCATTTTGTCTATTTTTCCATTTGCCACTCTGCAAGATTACTTATTGTGTATAATTCAAGTGACACTAACTTTGCTATTCTGCCAAAAATCAATCTTTAAAGCTTAGCACTTAAGCAAAAAAATACTGTATGGGAGAATTTATTATAGATTGTTTTCCAAAATTTCCTGTCTGGTTTCCTTGTAGTCTGTGTAGTTCTTCTCCTTTTGATTATTTAACAATAATTAAAGATCACATGTTGAATTGAGCACTTCACATATATTCAGACACAAGTCTTAATTCTTCCTGCTCTCATCTCCTCTGATGGTACTCTTGTTATGTATAAAGGCAGCATTCTATGGTTGGTGCTACCAGTATTTTCTGGTGAGGAAATAGAACAGGGGTGATACCAGTTTGCAAGAAGCTGAAACAGGTTCAAAGCCAGAGCTATCTGATTCTAAATCTAGACTTTCATCACCTTACCCACCCATAATTGATCACATGGATAGCTTAGTGGTTTCCTGACTGCAAATGCTTCATAAATAAGATAAAGCAAATTTAAAGACTAATTTAAAAAAACCCAGCAGGTTGTCATTTGTAAGTCTAATTGACAGCTACATAAATACAGTATTTCCATTGAGTATTAAGAACTTAATTATGATACTTAGAACTCATGTATATTATCGAAGTGACTTAAACTTCTTCAGTCTATAGCCAGGCAACCCTAAAACCTTTCCAATCGTTCCTGTATATAAACACCCTCAGAATTTACTGAGGTCTCTCTTCTACTTCACTTTTGACTGCAGCAACCACAATAATTGTGTTTTTGTATTGCTGTGCTTTGGTTTGTTTGTATTTTTTCCCCTTCCCCCCTCTTATTCACTTGAACGCCAAGACTACTGGACCTTGTCTTTCACATTTACTGTTGTACCTGTAATACTAGCACTGGGCTTAGTACAGAGAGATTTTTAAAAATACTATTGAGTGAATACATGCAAGATCAGTGATAAGTCCTCCTAGGATAGAGAAATGGAAATGAGACAGTCCTGCTTTCACAAATCTTTCAGTCAAGCAGAGAAACAATCGACTGTACCTATGTTTTAAAATGTGTCATTAAAAGAAAATTTTTAAGTGGATCCTTATAATTCAGAGGCAGTTGCCACTGAATAGGCTCTGTCTATCATAATAGTTATTTTTATTATGCCATGAATTAGAATACTACCTTGCTGTATTCAGCTGTGGAATGGCATTATAATTTATTCTTACAGATGACACATGGTAAGATTTGTAAACAATGTCATTTCAAAATTTTTACCCTTTTAGAAAACTGAGACTCACGGGGGAATGAGGTGATGTCCTGAACTGGGACATCTGTTGATTTACTAATGGAAAGAGAGAGCAGAGTGGGGAAAGAATCAGACTTGGTGTCAGAAGACCTGCGGGTAGTTACAGTGTGAGCTCAAACAAGTCTCTCATTTCTTATTTTTGTCATCTCTGTGAAAAGGCTCATAATATCTCACAGGGATCTTGTGAAGATCCAATTAAAAAGAGGAAAGGTTTAGATAAATGTGACAATTATTATTACTGTCAACAACAATAATAATCATAGCCAGGCAAGCATCAACTTCCGTATTGTTGAGGGGAGGCAGTTCATCTTTGAACCAAAAATATGGGATTTTCAACACATCTCCTTCTTGAACCCTTCACCATTCTCTGCAAAAATTATGAAATATCTTAAATTCTGAGAAGTAGTATTTGCTCACTTGCCCATGCTGATAAAAAAAATGACTGTATTTGATAAGGACCACTCAAGGTGAGGAAAAAAAGTTATTTACAATCATTTATAGACCCCAAAACTCCTATTCCTAGAATCCAAGTCTTCTTTCAAAGGGAGCCCAACAATATTTCCAGGATTTGGATTGGAGTTTAGTATTTAACTCTTTAAAATAGCAAGTGAGTAGTAACAAGTGTTAAATGGTTAATGGTGTAAACAATTAAGCAGAAGTTTTTTTGTGGAAACAACACATTTCATTTGAACATTTACAGAACCTTATTAAGAGCTAGAATCCTAAAGTGTTAAGATAACACTGCTTTATGTTGGGCTCGCCAGGAACAAGCCCTCAGAGAGTTTGAAAAGCTTGAGATTTGCCCTTGGCATCTACTGTGAGGAGGTTCAGAAAGACTCGGGACTGGGCAGAGAGGAAGTCCGCCTGGCTGAGGCCCAATGGCAGGCCCCCAGCACACAGGGACTTCTGAGACCAGAACGACCACCAAAGTGTCTTTGAAACAAGCCACAAAGGCCAGTCATATATTTCTATTCCAATCAATATGATTAATTCTATGCCTCTACTTGACTGGGCCACAGGTTTCCCAGATATCTGGTTAATATTATTTCTGATATGTCTGTAAGGTTGTTTTTAGAAGAGATCAGCATTTAAATTGATGAAATAAGTAAAGCAGATGGTCTTTCCTAGTGTTTGCTGGCATCACTCAGTCTAACAAAGGCCAGAATGGGACAAAAAATGTTGAGTAAGGCTGCACATCAACTTGATCCATCTGCTTGAACTAAAGCGTGATCTTCTCCTCCCCTCAGTGCTTCTAATTCTCAGACATTACAACTATACTGTGGGCTCCCCTGCCTCTCCAACTTGCAAATGGTAGATCATAGGACTTGTCAGAATCCATAAACATGCATGCCATTTCTTATAACCAATCTGTCCATATATATGTATACACTGTGTGTAGTTTGTTCTGTGTCTCTAGAGAATCCTGACTAACACAGTCAGTCTTGTATGGGGCCCATCCTGGGAAGGAAAGAAGGTGATAGTGAACAAGGAAGCTCTTCCCAGTCAGAACAGCCCTCAAGACGCTGAGAGCCGGGGGCTGCCAGCTGACTGGGGATGGGCTGTTGAAGAGGATTCATAGCATACACAAACTGAAATTTGTATAGAAATAAAATATTGCATCTCTGAAATAATAGCATAAGTCAAGCAATTAATGGAATTTTATTGTGCAATGTCAAACTCTTTTGCCAAGGAGACTTATTACACAAAGAAAGGCAAGCTCTAGGAACAGTACCAAACCAGAATTGTCACTTACACAGATAAGGGAATTAGAACCATAAAACTCCTGGTATTTCAACAAAGAGGTTTTGTTAAAACAATCTAGAAGGATAAAGAATTCTGGCTTTAGTTATTGCTTATTTTTTAAGACAAAAATCTCTATTAATAATGTAGTAGAAAGAAAAGAAAACAAAAAAACACTACAGCACCAAGTTCCAACTGTGAAAGAAATTGAGGATTAACTTATCAGGATGAAATTACTTACAAAGCTGAATATAGGATACTAAATGCAATTTTTAAAAAGCATGACTGTTATCAGTGTTTTAACTTGGTTAACATCTCATCAAATTAGCTTCTATGTAAATCTGATCAAGTCTCTGGTTGTAATTTACTAGGTCTATATGACAGATTTTGGTTTAGATGCACATATTGCCCTTTTATCTGTTGTTAAAGAGAATAACTAAACTACCAACTGAAAGTGATCGGTTAGCATTTTAGGCTGACCATAATTGCTTATACTGACCACTCTAATCTGATGGAAAGTGACAAAGTCCCTCAATTACTTGTTTCTTATGTTTATACCTTCAGATAATAACAATGGAGCAAAACAAAATAATCACCTTTTTAAATACAATAAAAGCAAACGAACTCTCCATTCTGCCATCATTTCTCTCCATCTTTCTGGACACATAAGTAAAATAACAATTTGACCCAATGCAATGGCCCTTTAGCCGTAGTTGAGTAAAACTTATTCTAAGGTTCAAATGAGTGTAATCGCGCCTCATGTAACAATATTTTCACTTTCTCATGTGATGTACAACTGGGACTTAGCAGGGAAGTGCACAGCATGATGAAATTTCGTAAGTTTGTCAGGTCAAAATGCACTTTGTAAAAGAGATTTATCTCACACATCACTGTGAAGCAAAAGTGTCATCTCTACTAATACAGATTAAAAGACTAAAATCACACTTAATTCTGTGTTTATTTTCTCTCTCACTTTTTCTCTCAAGTATTTTATACTTTTTCTCCTGTCAAATGCCAGGTAGGAACTCTAAGAAGCCTGGCAATGTGGAAATAAACTCCCTGCACAGAAGAGGCATGCACCCAGTGCAAACTTGCATGTCTCCTGCAGGTCAGCAGCAGGGAGCAGCTGCTGGAGAAATCACTGGCACAAAGCACTCCTCTCCTGCCTGCCTCTGTGCCTACATTTAGAGAGACGCTGACGCTCGGGAGATGAACAGTGCCAACTCTGGTTCACAGGGTCAGGGTGCACACTGGGCTCTCCAACAGCCAAAACTCACCAGAGCCAATGTCTGATCAGAGGAAGAGTGTTATGGAGGTAATAAATCTTTTATCTGGGGTCCAACTTCTGGCTCCAGATTTTGGCCCTTCTCCTACCAACTCTGTGTCAGTGCACAAGTTATGTAACTTCCCTGTTCCTCTGATCCTTATCCAAAGATTGAGGGGATACTGCCCAAATGGGTTGTTCTAAAAGACTTAGGTAGCATTCACCATCATGTTTTCTCTCAAAGAAAACACAGTAGTTACAAATTGTTTAAAGTCAAAATCGTAACTCTGTGTCTGGAAATGTCTAGGAGACATGGGCACAGTAGGTGGAAAAGATTCAGGAATGAAATTGAGAAAGCAAGACAAAAGGAGAAAACCCAGAAGAGAGTAGAGTGAGAAGAAAAATAGCCTGGGGGAAAGAAGAGAAGAGAAAAGAAACAAAGGAGAAAGAGACAAAGAGTCAAGAGAGCAGGGCACCAAGCCCAGAAGCATCTGAGGAAGTGCACAACTAACAGATGATGTGTAAGGTAAAGAAATAAAGAGCACTTAACTGAGCTTAAATATGTTTTATTAATGTGCTATGTGCATCTGTTATTTTGGAAATAATTTAGGATATTTATTTATTCATTCATTTTGGCATTTCAAAGTAGGATCCCAGATACTGGTGTCAACAATATGACAGGAAGGACTCCACCTCACTCTGCATGCTCAAATGCCCAATCTGAGTAACCCCTGAGTGAAGAGAAAGTTCATTCTCTCCAGCTCATTGCCTGGGAAAACCGTGATACCAAAAACAGCATTGAATCAAGGATAATTTTTTACCCCTTTTGAGCTGAAAAAAAGGGTAAAATGCATTTGACTTTGAATAAAGAATAAGAAAGTCCATTTAGAAATTCATCAGTTAAGTTACTGAGGGGAGAAGGTGGACATTCACTGTTATCTGTCCTTCTTCAATAATTCTGCAGACTGTTTTGAGTACCTTTTGCATGGCAAACACTTTTAGGCAGGGATGACATCAATTAATGACATACAAAAAGTTCCTGATCCTATACATTTCAAATCTCAGTGCATAAATAGGGTCTAGTGAATTTAAATGCTTCTGTGCATTCATTGGTGGAATAATAAAGAAAGAAGTAAGAAGCTCCTATTTCATGTTTGGTGGAATTTAATAAAGAAATATGCATATCCATGTCTTTACCATCATTCAGCAAAAAGCAAAATATTTTTTGTCTACATTATATGTGTGTAAAACATACTGTCACTTTCAAGTACCTTCTTTACGTAGGACATGCTCAAGACTATCTTAACAACTTTGTCAGCGATTGCCACCCATGAGCCTTCTTCTATTCATCCCTCCATAAGAGCTGAGTCTACTATACTCATTAACTAAGCTGTTCTGTGTTGACTTTTAATCAGTGGTCTTTAC
Source organism: Dasyprocta punctata (assembly GCA_004363535.1). Taxonomy (NCBI): domain Eukaryota; kingdom Metazoa; phylum Chordata; class Mammalia; order Rodentia; family Dasyproctidae; genus Dasyprocta; species Dasyprocta punctata. Next base: position 43,370 of record RJWM01005288.1, on the reverse strand, counting down.
TCAAAGTAACTTTTCAACAGATAATAAAAAGATGCTGGCATTCTCTATTTAAGGAAAAAAGAAAAATAGCATAAAAATTATCATTTTTTAGTGGGGTATGGAGGTGCACACCTGTAATCTCAGCACGCAGGAGGCTGAGGCAAAAGGATCATTACAAGTTTGAGACCAGCCTGGTCTACAAAGTGAGCTCAAGGTCAGCCTGAACTGTATAATGAGACCCTGCCTTTAAAAGACCCCCCAAAATTAATATTTTTTTTAGCCAAATAATCTTTCAGAGTAAGGTTTATAACATGACCAATGTACAGCAGTGACCACATTAAGAAATGGACTTCACATAACAAATCAGGCACAAAATTCCACCTTTCAAGCACATTCAAGTAGCTTGAAGCATTTCTCTATGTAACATTTTCCACAGAAGGATTCAGTATAGGTATGTATGATATAAAGAAATTAAAGGTATAATTATATATTTAACTCCTTGGGTTCAGTTAGAACCTAAAAATAGAAGAGCAAGTCAAATGTTCAAGATAGCAAGCCATCTTATACTTTTGTTCATTAAGACACTTTTTTTCAGATACATTTAGGACTGTATTATATGCAAAATAGGTAACACACGGTAGCTTGAGATTCAAGATATTTTCTCCACACAAATGAAATTGACCTCTTCATTAATAAAAGATCACTTTTACAGTATATGTTACGTAACAACAACCTATTTAAATAAAAAAGACTAGTTTACCATGATTTAATACACAATTTCAGTCTTACAATACCCTAGTGCTACTGGGTAAATATAAACATTTTGAACTGAAGAAACTATCCCCAAGACCACTCATCTTAGAAAAAATTTAAGTGCAGACCTCATGAGCCTAATGTGAATAGCCAAGTATACCCACCATACATTGCTATGATCCCCCAATAATGGTCTTCTTGACCTTTAAATCCCAATACACAGAGTTAAATACAGCATCAGCAGGTAAGACAGTATAATCAAAATGTAAGCTCTAAATAATTTAGAAAAATGTTTTAGATCTGGTACAAGTTGTACAAAAATTTCATTTACTAGCATCTTCCCAAAGAGTATCCTGCAGGCTTCCTTCCCCCATAAACTCGGACATGCCTGCATCACTCGAGGAGAATTAGCTGAGTTCTCAACACATGCTGAGCATTCTGTTGGAGTCTGAAATTAGAAGATGAACACTAGGACATAGTCCCTAGCTTTAAGGGTTCATACAGAACAACCCAATATGTAAAAAAACAAAATACTACAATCTGATATAAGAAATGCTATAATTCAGGCTAAACTTGAGACAGGGAACCTCCAAAACATGAAATCTGGGAGCTAGGATTTACTGGCTTGTGCCAGCAACCTTAGAAATATGCAGTCAGGGAAACATAAAAAGGTGTGTGGTACACTGATGTGCAAAGATCAACAAGTCAGAAAACACTTCTGAAGTGAGCTTTTCAGTGATTCAGTTACTCAGAAACTAGAAAAATCTATTTCTAATAAATCTATCAGTTAAGAGACATGTACTGTATTTTCCATGAAAATATGATTGCTGTTAATAATGTAAATATGTTGTAATAAACACCTTTCATGTATATATAAAAGGGGATTTAATCTCACCTTTTCCACAACAGTAAACCTTAATTCAACTTGAGGCAGAAGTAACACAGAGAGGAAAAGAAAATAAATGGCCACATAAAAGGGATCTAGTAAAATATGAATCCTAATAGCCAAGAATTTCAGCTGTGTTCAGTAAATTTTAATTGCCAGCAATAAAACAGCCATCTGCATTGCTTTATTTTTAATGATTAATTTTAATCATTGAGTTATTTAATACTTGTTTTTTATTTTGATAAATATTATTTATTTAATAACATTTATTTTACACATGTCAAACTTTTAAGAATAGGTTTTTTAAAAATGTATTCCTATTTTAAATTCTGCAAATATATAAGTCCAGTCAGAATTGCATTGTTCAGGGATTCACAGTTAAATAATCTTTAATTGAAACTAAGAATTTCTATATCCTCAGTGTTATAAAAATAAAGCAAGTATGTTATGAAATTTTGCATTAAGTTATATCATTTATCTAAGATTGTTCATGGAAAATAATATGAAACTTTCAACAACCACAGCATCTTCCAAGCACAAAAATGAAAACTGATCAGAACTGCAAATAACAAAAAGATAACAATTTGCTACCTCATAAATTTCTGTGATATAATTCCTACAATTTCCGTTCATGCAGTGACTCTCAGATAAAACTCATTCTCCTTATAAATGCTTCATAACTTAGCCATATATAGCATGTGAATACCCATAAATGAAAAGCAGTTCACCTGTGGAAAAAATATCCTGCAGTCTAAATGGCACAACAGCAGCACAAATTCTTTCATTAAAACAAGTTCACTCCTGACAAGGTACCATTTTCTCATCCTTACATTAGAATATGTCCAAGCTCCCTTTGCATGACCTGCACAAGAACTATAACCTCTCTGCCTACCACTTTCTTCTTTTGTATAAAGAAGAGTTCTTAGTAGGATGACTTCAAAATTCCTCCGAAGTTCAATATTTTGTGTTTCCATAAGTCTACAATATACTCTGCTTCACATGAGTATTGTGAATTACGTCAGTTCTAATATGGGAATAAAGCATCATGTAAAATACAATAAATCGCTTTGCTAAAAGCCTACAGAATAAGAAGTAGGGGATGCATTTAAAAGTCAAAATTATGAATTTTGAGTTCATGAGTAAGAGCATGGCTGGGTAATTTAAAACTATTATTATTATCTGGGCACAATGGTTCACGCCTATAATCCCAGCATTCAGGAGGTGGAGGCAAGAGGATCACTGCAAGTTTAAGATCAGCTTGGGCTACAAAATGAGCTCAAGACCAGCTTACTGCATAGCGAGACCCTGTCTCAAAAAGATAAAAATATATTATTATTATTATTACCATTATTCATTATTATTATTTGTAATACTGAAGTTGAACCCAGGGCCTTCATACTGAGTTTCAGCCCCTGCTCCTTTTGTGCATTGTGGTCAGAGTCTTATTAAATGGCCCAGGCTGAGCTTGAACTTGCCATCAGTTTGCCTCAGCTTTGCAGAGTTGTGGAATTACAAACACGTGTCACTATGCCTGACTAAAAACTCATCTTTGTAAGAGCCTTAGAATCTCAGTCAGGTGCTAGGGGTCTGGTGATTATAGTTCCTTGTCAGTTCAATGAAGATGAAATGAGTATGGGGGGGTACTCTAAAATCTGCTTTCCCCATTAGTGACTTTCATTTCACTCTTCGGCGATGGCCCCTTCTCTCATCCTTCCATTCTCCTAATTCTTTATCCAATCCCACTGTCCTTTTTTCCTTCTCCTTTTGCTTTTTAATCTACACTGGGTCCTTTCAAAAACCTGAAAATGGTGCAAGTCATCTGGTATGACACCTTTCCAATTACATCTGTTACCTTGCCTGAGACTCATTAACAGAATGGCAGCAGCAAAAAACAAAAACAAAACAAAACAGAAAAAACTATTGCATAGTGTAGAAAATATAAATATTTATCTCCATATTATGGACTGAATGTTTGTGTCCCTCTAAAATTCATAGGTTGAATCCTTAACTCTCAATGTGATGGCATTTGAAGGTGAGGATTTGAGAAGATAGATTTAGATAAAGCCATGAGGATGGAACCTCTCGAAATTATTAGTATCCTTATCAGAATAAGAAGAAACCAGATCCCTCTTTTCCCCCACAATGCAGGGACACAGAGAAGAATCTGTCATATACAGACCAAGAAGAGAAACGTCATCCAGAACCTGGCTACACTGGCACCCTGATCTTGGACTTCAAACCTCCAGAACTGTGAGAAATAAATGTTTGTTGTTTAAGTCAACCAGTTTATGCTATTTCATTTTACGGCCTGAGATAAAGCACTATACTTCCAAATTTCCTACTAAATTCTCAAGTGTGAAGAAAGTGAGGAAAATGAGAGAAATGTCATCAGTGTCTTGAAAACTTCAAAGTGGATATGACCAAATTGTAACTGACTTATCAAAGCAGAAAAACTGACACAAGAGGCCACAGAGTGTGGCTAACGCCAACAGGAATAAAGCATTTGTTCTGCTCAACACTGGGGAGGCCCAGCAGTGGAGGGAGTAGAGATTCTACAAAGTGGGTTTGAAAATAGATTTAGCGGAGAAAACTTAATGTCCCCTTTGATTATGGGGTTACTGTCTGTAAAGGATATACTCAAGACACTAGACATAGTGGAGGATGTATCAAGTTTGTTTAAAGTGAATTTCACACACTGAATGGAAATACCTGGTCACCTTTCCTTGTTTAGCATCCAGATTGCTGTCATCTAACTTATAACCCTGGCTTGCAGGGAATCAGAAGAGTCTTCTATAGAGAAACTGTTTCAAGGAAAAGAACATTCTGATATTCATATGGATGTTTCCCATCCAAATGACTAGGTTTACTGCATCATGCTGAAGAAAAGTCCACTGTTTAGTGAACTCTGCTCACCCTTCCAAAACACCTCCAAGGGCATATCAGCATGTTGGTTTGAATGTCATACCAGATATTACAGAAGAGCCTCTGTTGTGAAAATTCAGATATCAAAAAACATAAAAGAAATAAATTCAGAGAACACAGAAACAAGAGGCAAGCAGAAGATAACTACAAGAATATCAATATCCACAGACAGAAAAAATGTGTCCATGCAACAAGAATAGAAGGACCAAAAAAAAAAAAAAAGAAAAAGAACATTCACAGAAGTAGAAATTAAAAACAAGGACAGATAGGAATATCTCAATAAATAAGACATGAGAGAAGGTTGAAAAAATATTTTGGATAGTAAAGCAAACAAAAACATAATCATAAAATTAGAGAATTCATTCAGAAGACTCAACCACACCCAGCTAACATTCAAATTTCAAAATACTCCAAAAAAAGAGAAAGTAAGGGAGGTCATTACAAAAGATACAAAATTATACAAATTTCTGGCACTGAAGAACATGAGATTTTAGACTGAAATTACTCATCAACAACAGGGGAAAAGAAAAGACAAGGAAGAAGAATGTAAAGACATACATAAAGGAATATTAGCACATTTCAAAACACTTGACAGTAAAAGCAGGATACAGGAAAGAGATTAAGGCTCAGACTGTCTTCAGGACTCTCAACAGCAACACTCCTAGGCAGAAGAAAATGGAGCAAGGCCTTCAAAATTATAAAGAAAGATTAGTTTTATTCTAGACCAACAGAAAGCTAGCTAAACTATAAATCATGTGGTGTATGAGTAGAATGAATGTATTTCAAATGTGCAAAAATCTCAAAAAGAATTACTTTTCATATATCCTGCTTAGAAAGCTTCTGAAGGATGTATGTGATCTAAACAAGAAAGAAAACAAGAAAGAGGAAAATACTGAATCCAGGCAACAAGGAGTCTAACCCAGAAGTGGCAAGGGAGTTTCCCAACATGTCAGTGAGGGCAGGATGACTTAACGCTATGAAGCTGGCCTACAGATCATCCCATCCAGGTCACAAGGAAGATGGAAGACTCCAAAAGTATCTCCAAGAAAAAAACAAACTGATGGGGGTTTTATACAATTAGACATAATGAAAGGATGTGCACAGTTCTACCACCATTAGAGGATGAATTAATAGTAATATATAGAAAACTAAGCATGTAAGTAAGCAAGAAATTATTAATTATAATAAAAACAAAACATACAAAAAGAGAAGTGTTTAATACACTGTCTAGATCAACCATAACATATTGTGCAGAATCATAATAATATAATCACTGGATAGTAATGAAACTAAAATCGTGACACAGTCCTATTGGAAGTTTTGGAGAAAAGAAAATATATTTGTGTTTATATGTACCTGTGTGCAAGCTGTGTATTGTGGGAAACTAAGTCATCACAGTAGGGTGACAAAAATCAAGAAATGGCAGCATAACATAGTATGTAGAAATAGAGGTAAATAATAACAGGAAAAAAAGCTTGTGGTTGCAAACAACTGTTCTTGGAAATCCAGATTCCAAAGTGGGATAAGTTTTCTCTTAAGCCCAGATGTATTATATACTGTACCACTTCATTAAAAAAAAAAACATGTTTGTGGCACTGCTTTTAAATATCATAAAAGGATTTCAAGACGGCAAGATGACTTTAATCCTACATGTTACACAACCATCTTCTGGAAGTCAGTATCGCTTTAAAATTTGTCTGTATCTTTGCACCTGTGCCTGTATCATCTTACATTGATTCTCTATGTTTTGGTAATATAATAGATGCTTGTCTAATCTTAGGAACACAACTCAGAGAGTAAGATATTTTGACTAAAATAAGAACCACATGATAACCCCTATTGCCATGGTGCATTAGCTTTTCAAATAGGTCAATTCTCACCTACCCATAAGTTGTTTTATACCCAAATTCAAAAAAATTCAGATATTATAGTGATTGACTTTAGTGGCATAAAATACTGAAACAAAACCATAACTGATACTTGATCTGGATCCTAACTACAATATAATGCTATGTTTGTTCTTATAATAAAGAAAATAAGAATTTTTTCATACAGATGATTGTTACTCAAATAATCTTAGTTAAGCATTGTAAGAACTACAAAGAAATTAAGCTCTATGGCAAAATGGCCACAAAAAGGAGCATGTAAGGACCTGGAGTGGGTGTGTGTAGCACTGTCTCCTGGGGAGGTTGTTCTAGGGTTCTAGCTGTGAGGTATGCAAGGCTCTAACTTGATAGGTGTTCAGTATTCCAAAGAATAAGGAAGTGGAGGGAAATAAACCAATGGCTGTTGTCCAAACCCTTTCAGGTAGTCTGAAAAGCTGGCAAGGGTGTTTTAGAAAGAGATAAAAAGGTCTGGAAGAGCTCTTTGGCAAAACTGAAACTAATTCATCCAGATTGAAACTTATATGAGAAATAAATGATTTTCCATTAACCTGTGATTTAAACATACCTACATATTTTTAGAACATCGTATTCATTTAGGCATTAAATATCTCACAATTCTTCAGAAAAGATTTGCAGTGGTTCCTTTCCCAGCAGCAAATGGACCACCTGCCTGTACCGCACATGGTGAATGAAGAGGTCTCTTGCCTCTCAGTGCAGACTGAGGAGAAAGGAAAATCAAACATAGGCAACAGGGGAGAATGTCTCATGCTGAGCATTGAGCAGGTGGGGGATTCAAGGACAAATCATGATTTTTCAGGAAGGGTAGAATCTACATGATGGAAAAAAATGAACGAATTGGATTCATAAGGCTTATCTTCATTTCAATACCAAGTAATAAATATCCACTGTAAATCTCAGGGATTTTGTAACACTATTTGTGCATAAAATTGAGATCATGTAATTCAAAAGTGTTAAATTCTTTCCCTGCATTGTGTCACTCAACAACAGGGATTAAACTTTATAATCTTTCTAGGCCTCATGGATATCCCAGAGATAGCGACTTAAATGAAATTAGGTAGTCATATTGTCTACTACTAATAGGATTTTTTCACCCTCCACTAACTCAAATCTATAACCCTCAAAAAGATGATATTTTCCTTTTTCTTCTTCTTTTCTTTTCTTTCTGCTTGCTTACCTTCCTTTTTAGAAAAGAAGATTTCTAATCTTTCTTGGATATTGGTGGTATTGGTAAGAATCAGGTTTTTATTGGGTTCTAATTGAAGAGCATTGTGCAAAGGAAATTAGTGAACATGCGGATCCCCTAGAGTTTAAAATTTAAGTGAAAACTTCAATGAGGAAAAAGAGGGAAAAAGAGATTCCTGCTTTGTGCAAAGACCAAATCCATGACCAAATAAATGGTACTTCTCTGTATTTCAAGAAAGTAAGTCTTCAAGGTTTGTCTATGGCATGTGGAAAGAAAAAGTCTGACTATGTGAGAAAAGTGGACAAAGAGAGAGAAAAAGGAATGGTAAGCAACTGCGGCCCCTGGAGGGAAAAAAGATGGATCTTACCAGCTTCAGGTAGAATGTCATCCAAAAAAGCAAGGCCTCAGCAAAAGGGCCTTTTTCTTCCTGATTTCCATTTAGTATGAAGCGTGAAAAACTAGCCAAAATGGCACTTGGTTCATCCTTTATAGGGCACACAGCAAATACTTTTTTCCCCAGATTGGCTAGGATTCAGTTTATTCTTGCATGGGTACCATAGTACAATGTAGGATAAAACTGAAAAAAATTAAATAGATCCAAAAGTGTATGTGGGCTTCTGTGATATTTGCACTGTATGAATTTTTAGAAAGCAGAATGCAGTACTAGAATTGCTGCACATGTGCTCTATTATTAAATACCTAACTCTCCTAAATTAGGAAGGATAATAACAAGCAATCTTGTGGAAAAGCTGTTTTTTCTATTTTTGATTGTTAAAATATCATCATAGCATCATAGAATAAACATGAAGAAAAACGTCTGCAGGAAAAATTGGGGGGAAAACGTTGCCATACTAGCTCTTAAAACATTATGATTGATTTTAGTCTTTATTCATTTAAACCCACAATTATTGGTTATTATAAATGTGCATACACTTTTTAGAGTTTGGTTTCCAGTGAGGATTGTGTCATTAGTATTCTTCCAAGATACAATAAGAGAAACACAAGAATACTCAGTTTTGAGCAAGAATATATAGCTTAAGCATTAATAGACATTGGTTCCTTGTGATTGTCCTCAGGGTCCTCATTTTCTCAACTACCCATCTGTCATGGAATTAATGTAACCAATTTTGTGTAATCTTCCTGTTTTTGGATATTTAAATTATGACCAATATTTCACAGGTCCGACTACTTTTGCAATACACATTTCCTTGACAAAACTCCTTCCTTTATCCTGTTTGCTATCTCTGATAAAACCTCATGGTAGAGTAAATATACTTATTTTGACACAAAGTACTAAATTCTTCCTCAAAGTATTTATGTCAGTTTATACATTTACAAGAAATGTGTGATTGTCCAGCAGCCTTGCCAATATAAAATGTTATATATTTAATATTTTCCTAATGCAATATTTGAAAAATGACCTTCTACCATACTATGTAGAAGTTAAATGTTAGAGTTATTATATTTTGTGGTAAGTAGCAAAAGCTGTCAAGAAATGTGAACGTTATTAACATTTTAAATGATGACTCATAAACCTATAAAAGGACTATAGATATCATTTAACCTAATCTCTCACTCATGGAGAATACTTGCTGCAATATCTTTCATGAAAACCCAACAATTATCCTACACTTCACACTGTACTTAATTTCCCTCTCTGAATATGCCTTCTATTTCAAACCCAAAATCCTGCTTAAATCTGATCCATCCTCCTCTGTTTTCCCACCATGGTCCTAGTTCAAGCCCTTTCTATCTTTAACTGGGGGTTACTACAATAAACTCTTTTCCAGTAGTCCTGCTTCTGGTTCAACGGGTGATACTGCTTGAGTTCTGTAATATCAATCTATCACCGAATGTTATTGCCATGCTTAAATACTTCATTAGTATGCCATCTTTTTCTGGAAAAATCTAAATTTCATAGCATAGCCTACATGGATTCTTCTAGTCTAGCTCAGCCTGTAGTCCTGCCTCTCACCATTAACTCTTCATTTATTCAACACCTACAAAATGCATGCACTTACAAACCTCCACATGGGCATATCCTGCAAGACTCATCCCAGAGTACAGTCTTTCAGAAGATTTCATGATCTTACATCCTCCCAGCATTGGTTGTTCACCTATTAGTCCATAAACAGGATTCAATCCTCTTATCAAAGCATACATTCCACAGCAAAGTGGCTATTAATTATCTGCTGATCTTCCCAATCAGACTCTTCTCTCTTTGAGACTAAAAAGTGTGCATCTAAGTTCAGATGTTCAGAGCCCTGTTAAGTGTATGTTTTTAGTGGTGATAAACACATGTTTGTTAATAAACAGATGAATTAATGGTACAGTCTCTGGTATATATCTTTTCGATGATGGTATCTAAGTAAATATTCTATACTACCTTTTATGACCTATAAAAATTAGAGAGCTACTTTTAAATATTTGACACTTATAACCGGGCATATTATATTTTGAAATGTGTAAGAAATTGTTAAAGGTTTTGCTTTCCTGGATGGTAAAATGGAATTGATCTTTGGAAAAGATAATAGAAAAACTTGACTATTAGTCAGTTTTTCTATTGTTGGGGCACAATACTTAACACCAACAACTTAAAAAAGGAGAAGTTTAATTTTGTTCATGGTTTCAGGGGATTCTGTCCATGGTAGGCTGAAACATTATGGCCAATAGGTGTGGCCAAGAAAAGATGCTTAGTTAATGGCAGCCAGAAAGTAGAGTAGGTAGGCAGCACCAGAGAAAACGAGATGAGGAATCAGATACAGATCCCAAAGTCATGCCTTTATGACCCCCTCTGATCCACTCAGAAGTAGGTTTTACTGATTAATCCCTTATGATACTCCCAAGTCAACCAAGTTGAGAATACAGATTAACAGTCACATCAAGTGACTTACTAAGCAGAACACATGTATCCTTCACATATATAGTAAATGTGTGATCTACCCTACTAACAGAAAATCACATAATAGGAAAAATTTCAAAAAAAAAAAAAAAGAAAGGGTGAATATTTTTGAGGAAAAATTGTATTCAGTGGTGATTCAGAATCTCCAGGCCAATCAAAAAATTTCCTGCCACTCAGAAGCACTTTTTGAAAGCAAGTCTGGAAGCCTGTTGCCCAGAGGCAAAGAGGTTGATGCATGTAATGGGCTCCGGAAACTGCTTCTACACATATTCAGAATGGAAGAATGTGTTGAAACAAGAAAACAAAAAATGAAAAGAACAAGTACATTTGTTGGTAGTAAAAAATTTACAGGCAGACAGGAGAAGAGATCATATATTCATTTTGTTGGACAACAAAAATTAAATCAGTCCAATACTAAAAGTATTGAATTACTATGCTGTCTCATTTGAAAGGGACTACTACCCTTTTTAATCTGTGTAGTGCTGGCCAATAGAACTTGCTGCTATGCTGGCTATGCTCTGTTATGCTCTATCCAATACAGCAGCCACTAGGAACATATGGCAAATGACCATACGAAATACAACTAGAATAACTAAGAAAGTCTTTTTAATTTAATTTAAATTTAAATAGCCACATTTGGCTAGCATATAGCATATTGGGCAGAACAGAATTCCATACTTATGTGATACTTTAAAAATAATGAAACCTTTAGAAAGGAGGAGGACTTAAAGAACAATTTTTCGTGTTTGAGTGATAATGAACTAAGATTTTTATTGGTCTAATGCACTTTCATGTATTTTAATTAACGAGAATATAAAAAACTAAAGATAAATGAGGATTCTATATTGACAGAGACAATAGGAAATAATCCAGGCCCTGTCTCCTCCTCACCCAATTACAATGTAGTTCCTGTGGAACAAAGAACTTACTGAACCACAATAGATAGGTAGAGGGCAATAGCGATAAGGAATGCAGACTCTCGAGCTAGAGAGCCTCTGTTCAAATCCCATTTTTAATTTACTAGCTGTATGACCATATTCCAGTTATGTAACCTCTCTCTCTCAGTCTTCTCTTTATCATAATGGGGATGGCAATAGTATTAAGTTTATAGAGTTGATATGAGTCAACACATATAACAGAACAGTGCCTTCAGAAATAGTACATTGTTCATTATGAGTTAGCAACTGATCGTGGTGCAGCAGTCTTATAAATGCGCAAGTCCTTTATTGTGAAGACACGTTCCTCTGGTCTTGACCTGTCCTCCTTTCGACTGTGGTATGTCCATGCTCATGAAAATCAGATGAAGTCTCAGACAAAGTTGCAGAAAGGAAACACTATATCAAACAAATAAAAATGCAGTCTTCAGCCATGTCTTCACCACCTCCTGGTAATTCAGAACGCACTTCTATCTTCGTATCAATAAAATCCTATTGTGATTTTACTTTGTTTCTGGGCCATTTTGTCTTCCAACTTCTAATGGATTCAAAATTATATGTAAGACTATGAGCTGATGATTCCTCATGAGTACTAAATATCTTCAAATGAACATAGCATTGTGATAATCACAGAATTCTTGAAGGCCTCCTACTTCTCAGCTTGCAAACGAGATGTTCTTTGCACTCAGAATCCTTGTTGTTAGTTACCTGAGCTTGCTTCTGATAGCTCTGTCTCTCTGTGTCTGCGTCTGTGTCTGTGTCTGGGTCTGGGTCTCTTTGTGTCTCTGCCGTGCCCTTCCGTCTGGAACTCCTAGAACCCCTCACTTGTCCTTCCTCCTCTCTCCAGTCTGCTCACTACTTAGTCAGCTAGATAGAAACTTTCACAGTTTTAGGGAAAACTCTCAAAGGCAATAAAATAATTTGCCTGTAAGCAGAGCTGATTCTGAATGTATGGCAATGTAGGTAAAATCAAAAATACTAAAAAGAAAAGTACTAGTTAAAATAGAAAATAATAAAAAATGATTTTTAAGAATAATTTGAAACATGTTAAGGATTTTTAAGGTGTTTCAGAGCTAGCAAACCACAAAATATGACAAGAGTTCCTATAATTGCTAGGAAGAGAAATGCAAGGTTATTTTTTATTTTCCTCCGTATACAAATTCAATGATGTGTTTTGAGTCAGTAAAAGAAAACACTCAGACTGCAAAGATTCTATGAAAAATGGTAATCTCCACAGGCTTGAGAAATTAATCCTTACCTGAGGCATGCTTTTGCATGTTTAGTGTGAATTATTCCTCATAAAATAATGCCAAGCATAATAGGAAATGTAGTTTGTAACTAGGTTAGCAAACATTAGATTAATAGTATTTCATGTCAGCTACAGATAACTAAAAAGTCCAAAGTCCAAATATATGTTTATCAAGAATTCATAAAACACTTTATTTAGATAGAAGGAACCAAGTTCTGTCATTTATTTTTTGGAAAGCTCTGGTGATTTTCAAAATAATATCAGAGTGGAGAAGTGTCACCAGGACACTTGCATAATGTAGATGTGTGTTCACAGTTCTTCATTTTCTAGCTCAAAACTGAAAAACAAAACCCCACAAGACAGAAAACACATTCTCCTGCACCAATATGAGTTACTAATGAGTTCATCACTTCTTCAAACAATTTCACATAATATCTAGACAAATTCTCCAGCCAACACTGTTTAGTGAAATCAACTCACATCGCACTGTATTATTCTCTAATGTGTGTGATAAATTACAAATACTTAATAATTTATCATGGTTGCTTTGAGAACATCACACACTACTTTGCATATAACCCAACAGAAAATAACTATTGACCTTCTTGCAATGAATTCCAAAGCCTCATTTTTAGTTACTTTGCTAAAATTTCTTTTAACAATCTTTCATTTTTCCTCCAAATTTTAAAATGGCATCTTAGTAAGAAACTCAGGAATTATCTGTTGTCAACTCTCCCAGGCATGAATGTCTCTCGTATCTCCAATGGACAGTTATAAATGATGTTTTTATTTTTTTTTTTGGCACTGTTTTGTTTATCCACTGGTCACAAGCTACTTGGTTCATCTTAGTTTGTTGTGAGTCTTTCATTAAGAAACTGCTTTGTTCTTTGCAACATTTGGAATCCATCTTAATGCCTAACCCTCCCAAGTATCTGGGACTAAGATGCATGCATCTACACTCAGTTTGGACATTTATTTTAAGGGCAATGGAAATGCACAATATGTGGAAACTAACACTCTCCATGTCAAAAGAAAGTAAGAAAAGTCAATCAATGAACATATTGTTTATTCTTAGTTAATACCAAATAAAAGATAACTTTTAGCTGGTAGACTAAAGTCAAAGTTGTCAGTACACAGAAAATGACAGAAAAATGAATGAGTTAATATAACATTAATTATTTTAAAAATCTTTTTGAGTATTCACAGGTGGTCAATATGCAGAACTCTATAAAAGAATTACAAAGAGAAGGCATAGTTCTTATCCTTGAAAGGAACATACAATCTAGGTAGAGAAAATAAACAGGTAGCCATATAAAAGCATATTGTTGAGTTGAAAAGATATCAAGCATACAGTATACAAAACTCTCTGGATACTTAGAATAAAGTCTAATGGGTTGAGTCAATAAGACTTTGCTGAAGATGTATAGTTCTAATGAATTGGTATGTGTGAAATTAAAAAAAAAAGAACTTTCCTTCCAGACAGGAGAGAGAATACTATCAGGTCACATAAGAAAAGAAATTCAAAAGAACAGTCAGACATGAATCTATATAATACTGATTGGGCAAATAAGGAAAGACAGAGATGGAGTCTCAGAAAAGTTGGACTAAGACCGAACTGGCTATGAAATGAAGTAGAGAGAGTTCAGGATGTGGAGTTACATGATATCAAGAATCCATAAGATAATAGATTTATCAGAGTTCTAAGGACTCGAACCCCGATCCCCAGCCAACAAAAGCTTAAACCACTGAGGATGAAAAGTTCAAGATTGTTTTCCCAAGGAATTATGTGCTGTGACCTCTATGGAAGACCCAACTTTACCTTACTGGAAGATGAGACCCTGAGAGTCACATCTGGATCTCAGGCACAGCTGCAACAGAGACTCCCTCCGAGCAGGATGCAGTGAACAAAAACACACTTTCCTACCTCATCTCAAGAAAACAACTAAAAGTCACAGGCTTCAAAACTAAACAAAAGTAAGCAGAGGACCCTGTCAAGTTGTAGACAGCCACACAGGTGTGTAGGGTAATCCAGGCAAATAGTGTATCCTGGAGAGAGTTAAGAGCATAGAGAACGGTGACTGAATGGAGAGTTGAGGGAATTGTCGGCATCCAGGTAAAACTAAATACTCTCAGCTCTCAAAGTGGGCCCAGTCTCTCTTCCATTTCCTCCTCCCTGATTCCAGATGGTCTTCCCTGAACCCACATCCCCTAATACTTCCAAGTAGCTACCTATATTCTCCTAGATCCTCCTATATTCTTCCATATTCTCCTATGTTCTTCCTTCTTAGCATATATTTCATGGCTCATATTGTTACTTGTAAAGATTAGGAGTTACTATAGGTGAAATACGTGGCATGTAAAAAGTGTTCAATAAATATGGAGATAGGGAGTAACACCACTGGATTCATGAGAGCAGGGACCCTATCTATTTCATCCTCCACCACCATGGGTCAGTGTTTGGGAAGGAGAAGAGCATAGCGAAGGTATGTGAATTAAATTAATAACTCATCACGCTATCCTTTGTTACTCACTAAGCCTTTGATACATGTATCAAGACTTCTTCATTGTGTGCCTTGTTCTCAAAGCACAAGAGTCAAGATGACCTCCTATCTACATGCCCCGTACGACCACCAATGATATAAGATTTAGCCACATACTATCTCAATACTTAAGAGGCAAATTTACAGAAACATGGGTAAAGGCAAAATCCCCCAGCGTTTTTAACTATGTGATCAAAATGCTTTTATGTTATAAAATTTACATAAAATATAATTTTAATATATTTAAGAAACATAAAAAAGAATTACTCCTCTAACTTATCAGCGGAAAGACTTTTGGCCACCAAATGTAATTATCTGGCCCCACTCTTAATCATTCATAAAGTGTTTAGTGATGGGTCTCCACAGCAAGCTTATGACTTTTAAAATTGATTTCTATAATGGGGTACACAGAGGTTAAACCACAGAGTTAAAAATGAACATGCTAGTAATTTCTACACTAGAAAATACAGCAATACAAAGAAATTTACCAGACAAATGAATAAAATCTGTATTCAACTGATAGAACACATGAAAGTCAAAGGTACACTAAGTAACACATTACTCTTAGGGCCAGGGATAGAAATTTTAAACTCTTAGTGCTGCGGTCAAGGTCAGGGGAGAATCAGTATATACACATATGTGAGTCAAACAAGACATATGTAGAAACTGCAAATGTTGGTTGGACTGGATCCATGAAAAGTAACCTTTACTTGATAGGAGTTTTAGGCTTTTAGAAAAATCTGCCATTCAAAAACAACATACCATATCACAAATCTAAAAATAAGAGCTTAATTGCTTTGGCTAAGAAAATACGTGTTTCTCAAAGTAGAATACTTTGTCTCCTTGGAAGTTTGAAGGCATGTGCTAAACGATGTGTAAAGCCACAGGATAAACATGGCTTACTTTTTCACAAATTAAATTTTTCTTGATGATTGAAAGGAAAGGGAGATTAATGTTTTAAGTGAGAGTAACTTAAAGCATTTATTTATTTAAACAAATGGATAAGTTGTACTATAAATTACAAGATTTGCATGCATTTTTTAAAAAAAAACAAAACATGAAGCCATAATATCATGCTTATAGTAGATCACTTTCAGCCATCGGGGGTTGAGGATAAGAGGGAAGCCTCAATGGTAAAGATTCATAAAGAAGCGAGAAAACACGAGAAGGACATCAAGGCCAAACTCACAATATGGCAGAGACACAGTCCAACTCAGAAGCAAAGCAGTATGGACACCAAAGGTGACAGAGTTACTAGGGAGACCCAAACATACCAGAACCAACAGTCCTAAACACCCAAGCATGAAGACAGCAACCGCAACTGAAAAAGAACATAATCAGAGCTGAGAGCTGCTGTGTGGAGATGAAGAGGACAACAACAATCTTAAGGTCAAGTTGGCGCCAGAGCAAAAGAATTGTAGCTATTTGTGAGTGAGTGAATAGAGAAGGGGTCACACACACATACACACACACACACATGTGCACATTCAGTCTCAAAAACGAACTTAGAGTTACAGATGATAACAGAGCTAAACCAGGTAAAAGCAGAAGTTGCTTATAATTTTCAGGTGAACTTATAATACCAGAAAATGGTACAAATGGGAAGCTTTCAAACTGTATTTGATTCACCTTTCCCAGGGGTGATATCTCTTCTGTGCTTCCTTCTCCTCTCACCTTAAGGAAACTTTATTCTCCGGAATAAATTTGGGGAGCAGTTCTATCCACAGGTCCACAGTTTTCAGGGACAACAGAGATTCATGCCAGATAGGTCGGCCACTAGCTCATTATTTTCCCATCTCCACTCACAGTGTAGCATGCCTGCTTCCTTGAATACACTGCAATCAAGTTTGAATTACTCCATCTGGGACTGGCAACAATATCAGCATTAAGAAAAAATGAAAACTGTCTAAATCTTGCTGTTTGAAATAAGTTATAAATTTGGTCACAGAAATAAGTACCACAGAATGTAGTTGGTAAAGAGCTCAAAAATGATTGATATTTGGACTTATAGTTGATCACTTCTCCTATAATAGCTTTTTCTTAAAACTCTGTTCACAGTGTATGTGTAAGAACACAGGGAGAGAGCTGTGTAAGTACCAGAACTGAGAGAATATTTTTCTTTCCTATCACTTTTCACGATGGACAGGTTCTTGATGTAACAGCATTTGAGACCCAAGGGAGTTCAGTGACACTTGAACCTCATTTTATAACCCGTCAGTAGAACTGTCATAGAGACTATCTGATTTTCTAGTATCACCCTTCATCACTCTTTTAGTTGGAGGATCCCTTGAGTCTTATTTAGGTACATGACTTCCTCAGTACAGACTATGCCTCCCCATTTCCAGCCACCTTCTGCTGTGTGGCTAAAGGACTGTCCAGGTCACTGACCTATAATTAGAAAAGGTATGTGTAATTTGGGGTTTCACAAGGACATTGTCTCTTCTCCACTCCGTCTCCCCCTCTCTCCTTCCTGCAGTTGGACAGTGGTCATAATGGTATGGGTTACCTTTACTGCTACAGCCAAGAGCCTTCCTGGGTCCCAGCACAGTGACAAAGTAAAGAAAACAGGTCTCTAGTGGATGTAGAGCCGAAGCACTGACCCATCTCTATGTACCTGCCCATCTGGAGGCAACTAAGTGAGAAAGAAACAACCTTCTCTCTTGTTAAAGTCACTTAAGTCTCCTTGATAGAGCAGCTTCCCCTGTATCCTAACGGAGAGTTGCCACCTAGCCTAGAAATGGTATACTGCCATAGCAAAACCAAAAATATCTGGTAGTGGTTTAAAGACCAGGTCATAGATGGTGAGGACACAGTACAGGCTGGAACTCTGGTGACCCCTGCCAGAAAAAGCATCTGCTCTCCTCCACAAACAGGAGACAAAACTGTTGCTTAGAGACTACTTCAAGAATGTACTGCAGAGGGTCCCTGGTCCACACCACAGGATCCAGTCCAGCCATAAACATTGAGATAGGGAAGCCATGACTTTCCCGTTGAAGACTATTGCATTGGATCATCTCAAGGTAGAAGCCCTTAAATTGAGCAATAAATTTAAGAGTGGAATATGCCCTGAATCCATTAATAAAAAAGTGGAATCTGCAGGCCTAGGAATGATAGCCTAAAGTTACTTTTATATGAAACACACTATAAGCAAGCAGGATTTTTTTAAAGAGAATTTACACTGCCAAAGAAATCAAGCTGGCAAAGCCAGTGATTGGTCAATCAGTAAACCAAACCTGCACCAGTAGAAAGCAGGTTATAAAAGGGGAGCAGCCCCCAAGGAGTCCACGCTTTCTGACACCAACCACAGAGTCAGCCACAAAATATAAGAACCACCAAGAACAACAGACAGATAAGATCCAGCAAGAAGGAAAGTCCAGAGTGGCCAAGAAAATTCCTGCCCAGCAAAATTTGATGATTCCTACTGGCTTGCCTCTGTGATGTGCTTCCTCTTCCTTTCCAGATGGGGATTCTGCAGCAGGTAACACATTGTTTAGTAGAGAGGTCACTGGGGCCATATATGAACTGACCGAGAATCTTGAACGTCTCTTAGACATCCTGCACTCTAAGCTGGGTGCAGTAAATGAAAAGACTTAATTTTGTTTCTACTGTGAAAAAAGTGAGCATGGCTATTGTATAGAATGAGAGGCAGGATGAGATTCTTGGGTGCTAAAGGGGTAAACTGGCAGAGAACTTTAATAAATCCCAGTACCCATTCTCCTCTTGTCCCTTTAGGTCAGGAACTGCTAGTGATATTCGAATACCCCCAACCTCAGCTTACATTTACCAGTATCTCTTGTGGCTGGCTAGTTGTAGCCACCTAACTAGATTTTAGCCAACAGGATATGGATATTGGTGAAAGGAGTACATATTTATAAAGAATGCATACTGTTCCTTCACTCTTCCCCTTTCCAGGGATTAGAACTCCAAATGTGATGGTGGGGGCCACTGAGCACAGAGCTTCCTAGGAGTACAGAGCAAAAGAATAGAAAGCACTTGGGTCTCTGCTGACCTCGCAGCCTCCTCCCCTCCTTGAACTGCCTTCCTAAACAGGAGGGTAACTGTTTTGCTGCCTCATTTTATAGCAGGCAAGTCTATATCTAGTTAATAGAGAGAGAAATTAGAAATGAAAGTGACTTGAGTACAAAGTATATGTTGTGTATACATATGCATGAGCTAAAAGTGAAGATACAGAAATTGTCACTTTAAAAAGAGGAGTCACAAGGTTAGGCAGTGAGTTCATTAAAAGCCAGGAGGCTTCAGCAAAGCATAGCTAAGAAGTCCATGGGAATAAATAAAACCAGCTTCAATGTAAAAACACTTCATCTATAAATATAAAATGAAGAGTGAAATTGAAGTATTTTTTTTCTATTTCAGTGATTTAAAGGTAGTAAGTCACTTTATTCAAGAAAAAAAGATTATTCAGAAAAGAAGGTAAGTCACCTGAGAAATGAATGGACATATGCTGAAATTTTTAATACAAATACAGAAAGGAGAACCCCACAGTTGAGAGGCAGGTAGCCACTGTAAGGCAGAGCAACAGGGTGAAGAACATTCCTAATACAGCAATGCCATCATTAGTTTACTTAGAAGCAATCAGAAAAATACTATTTGGACCATTCAAAAACTTGGTATTTTTCAATCCTTCATTTTCATGTGGACACAATCAATAAAAGACCCCATTTCTGATCCTTCATTTACATGTAACAGAAATCCAAAGAGGACTTTTCTTGATGGGACAGTTTATACATGGTATAATGCCAGGTGTTTCGTAGGGGAACTTTACTAATACCTTATTTACATGAAAGAGATAACCTGAGAATTTTGGATACAAAAGACCCCTTCCTTGTGGCCTCTGTAACCTTTTGCCTGTCTGCTTTCACTCTGCACAGGACAATTCTTTCCTGCCCTCAATGAATGTATGCTTTCTGTGCCTTTTCTGTGCATCTTCTCTAATTCTTCCTTCAGGACACAAGAACCTGAAAAGAAGCCTCACAGATCTCTTCGTTCAGCAACAGTAGTGGTGAAGAGTTTTCAGGCTGAGGACAGATGGAGCGGTTGTGCATCCTAACTCCCCAATTCTGAGCATCTCACCTTGAACTACTTACATAGACTCTAAATTTCAACTGCCTGTGCTCTGGGCAGTTTCCTGTGGATTAAGTGAGATAAGGCACAAAGCACTTGGGGCCATGCCCAGTTCTTAGTAAGATCTCCATGAAAACTGTGAAAAGTTATTACTACATGGTTGCGAATGATCGTATTAGGAGAAAAGCACCTTAACCTTCAACCTTCTATAAGATTGATTTCTTTTTGTGGTCTGCAGGCCACAGGATGCCCAATTCCTTGGGTTTTAAGGAAAGAACAATTCAGTCAGGGAATTCACTCAATTACTATGCATGTTGATACCTGAGCATGAAATGGATGATTAACGTTAGACAATGAATATATTGATTTAAAAAAAATCAGATGCACAGTTTTTTTCAAAAACCAACTCCCATTTTCCCATGCTGAGTCCACCTGGATAAGAACACCAGATCTTTGAACTATTATCGCCTGCTAGGGTAATGTTTGGGAAGTCTGCAGATATCCGTCAGCCTATGTTTTTTCATCTACAACGTGGAAACAATAATCTCTACCTCGCGGGGCCCCCGCCCGGCCCGAGCGACGCAGGCACCGATCAGGACTAAACATGGACCGCCTTCCGGGGTCCTGAACCCAGGACCTTGGAGGAGAACCAGAGGGGCTCCTCACGGGGCCCCCGCCCGGCCCGAGCGGCACTGGCGCGCGGGGGCTTGGAATCAGGGACAACACACACACACACACACACACACACACCCCGTCAGCAACCTGCTGTTTCAGAGGTCTGGCTAAATTGATAGCAACCAAGGAACATCAACCAACTTTTGTTTTGTAGATTCGGCCAGGCCTCTGGTCAGCAACCCAAGCATCACTTTACAGAGGGCAATGTAGCAAGTATGGGGGATTCTCTTCTGTCTTGTCTTCTGTTATCAATAAAATATTTAAAAAAAATAATCTCTACCTCACAGAATGCAGAGTATCAGATAAGGTAATACTTGCTACATGCTCATAAGTAAAATATAGTAAGCATTCAAATAATGGACAATAGAAACTTCACTACTGGCACAGTTGTTATTACATAAAAATAATAAAACACAGCCCTTAAAATAAGACAACAGTACCTACATGAATTTGATTGTTTTCGTAGTGCTCAGAATCAAAAGCAGGGCCTTGCACATACTAGGCAAGCACTCTACCACTGAGCTACACTTCCCGCCTCCTGCCTGGGTTTCAGACCCACTGGTTGAAAGGTACATGTCATGTGCTAGTTTTTTTTTATCATGCTGATGGCCCTACTGACCACTCAGGCAGTTTCTTTCCCACTCTCCGTTTATGCCAACCATTACTTTTGAGCCACTGAGATAGGATGCATTTGCAAATCATGAATTTTCCTTCTTTGAAGCTAAACTGCTTGCATGAAATTGTGTCCACAATATTGTTTCCTGTTGGTGCCAAATTCTATCAAACTAAGATGACCACTCCAGGCTTAGTAAAGCAATAATTACAGTAGTATGTGTTGCCAAGCATCTCCTAAGGTCTAATGATTTCTCAAAAGTAACGTTAAGTTTGCAAAGAAAATGTCCTCCTAGCCTTCAGGGAGCTGATAAGCCAACATCTGAAGTGAATTAAGGATTTTTCTCTTTCACCTGTATCATGAAGATAAACCTGAAATTAATGATCATGCTTGAAACTGAAGGCAAATTGAGGCTTTCATTTTCTGAATTAAAATAGGATCTTTCCTCCCCCACCCATAAGTCCAATTCCTCATTCCATTTCTATCAGGGCAAAAGACATTAAGCATTGGTTGTTTTAATACATTGTTTCATCTTTATTTTTAAAACAATCAATTTTTCCTAGGCTCACACATTTATAGTGTTTCTTCTCACAGGTTTCTGACTAGAGTCATCACCCCAATCTGACCCAGTTTTCTAAGCTGATTTTTCTCAGCTGTAGAGCTGCCTGCTGGGAGGTTCGCAGTTCATCTGCTTCCATCGTCTCATGTCACAGGCCCTGGAACCATCTTGGCTGCATCCAGTGGCAACTGTGGGCACCTCATGAGCAAGTCAATATTTCCACCCTTCTTCCGTGAGGCCCCAGGTGAATACACAGTCCTGGTTCACCTTGCTCAGCAATGGTGGAGCTAAGACCAGATACATTTTTCTGTGTCATAACCATGCAGACAAGGGCCTCTGATCCTCTATAAATCAAAAACAAAATTAAAGAATTGACGTGCTCTACCGGGTGGCTCCATGTATGCACGGCCTTTTTTGTTTGCCTCAGTTTCTCTTCTTTTTTTATTCTAAGATGGAAAAAGAGTAACACGATGATACAGAATTTCAAGACAAACTAATAAGAGATTAACAATGGTTAATGTATCACATAATTATCTTCAAAGTAGTTGCTCAGATTACAAGACATAGGCATGAAACAATGATCAAACAATGAAAGCACCAACCATTCTTTTTTGATGAACCAACAGAGATTGGTAGTGTAATTATCTATCTTGAGTATATATATATACATATATATATATATATATATATATATATATATATATAATCTTTTCCCGTCTTTCCTTTTTCCTTCCCCCCATCCCAGTTCTTTTCCTTCTGAGCAGTCTCCTCCCCCTTCATTTTCACAATATATATTGTACATTTTGGATCCTACTTTTTCAGTTTTTTACGCTAGGGAGACAATATCTAAGACTCCTAGCTATGCTGTATTTTTAGTTCGGTTTTAGCTGTTTTCTATTATCATTTAGAGTCTTTTTTTTCTTTCCTTTTCTTTGAAGATGTTTCTGACTTTGTCCAGTTGAACTGTTTGCTGCTTGACTGGCTGTCCCAGCCAAGAGCCCAGCCTACAGTCAGAGCTCACTGTGTATTCTTCACAAACTATGTTGTTTTTCCTTTGTGTATCATTATTTGATTGTATGGCCAGTTTTCAGACTATTTGCTTGCCTGTACCTTGAAACAAAAAAATGATAGTAAGATAGAGAGTTTCACACATTTTAATTAATCATATCCATTGCAGGGTTTTATACAGTACTATGATCCATCTTCAAAGTTTACCTACTCTTTCAAATTAAGCTTTGTTTTGTTTTGTTTTGTTTTGCTGTTCCACTGATCCTTTTTCTGAACAACCATGGCACTTCTCTTTAAATCTCTCATGGCAAGTATTTCTAACTGCACATCATGTCTTGTGCTCCCTACTCACTCGCAAATTCTCAGAAAGCACCCTCAACTCCACCCTTTATCCATGGAGTTTTCTGGGTATCCTGAACTGCCTTCATCATGTGTTTGGGAAAGACTGGCCAAAGTACACACAGTATATCCAGCGAATCTCTTCAACCTCAGTAGGAACTAATTATAACTCTTCACTTTTCAAAATGGAATTATGGTGCAACCAAAGCAAATAAATTAAATCTTTTTCTAGAATATAATAAATTATATTTATTTTAATCTGCTCCATTTGCTGGACAAATTCACATAATTTTTTATAGTTCTTTTTTACTTATAGAAGAATGGCAAACAATACCACATTCAAATGCAACAGTGCTTACAGAGGCTATAAACTCACAAGTTTGATAGGTTTATAAATAACCAATATTTAAAATAAAAATCAAGTTTATCTAAAAATATTTCTTTAAAAATAAAATCTGTTGGCAATTCCCTCCACGGTTACATCAAATAGGGTTTAAATATTTTCTTTCAGTTATATAGGTTACAGAGAAACTTTCCCTTTAAAAAAATGAAATTAAAGACTGGGTGTAGCTCAGTAGTAGAATGCCCAGCTGCTATGCACAATACCCTATGCTCAATCACCAGCACTGCAAAAATAAATAAAAGTTCTAAAAAGTGAAAGTGAAATTTGATTTAAAATTAAAATCCACTTTTGTATATCTTTCTACAATACTTTTCTTCATCTAAATTGGAGTAAAAATTTGAAAAAAATCAGCAAAACCTGTTAACCACATGAACTATTTTCTGGGTAATGAATTTAAGTAGGTGATTCCTCTGGTTCTTTTAACATTTTCAAGCTGGGAAACTATTTTCTGGATGGTTTGATAATATGAGCAAACAAGCATCTATACTATCAATAAAATAGCATCTAGGTCTATCGTTAACTGTACTGAGTCTATTTTTAAAGTGCCAAAACTTCCTGATAATGAAGTAATCACTATAGGACCAGAGATAGTCACCTTGTAGGTATGTATTCTGTATGTTTTCCACCCTGCGTGTTTTTTGTTCTTCCTTCCTTGTATCATTTCCCCATTACAGACTGTGAAAGTTGCTTGAGGGCTGAGACCATATTGCCAATAATTCATTGTAATTGGAAGCAGTGGGTGCTTAAGCGCTCATTACCTAACAAGGAACATCGCAATAACGAGATCAGTTTGGAGGTCAGTGCTAATAAGGCCAAGGTCCTGAACCTGTCATGGGTGGACTTTGCTCTGCTCTATGATGATAAGGCAAATGCCTGAGTCTGCTGGGCTGCTAACCCGCTTGCAGTGGAGGGTGGGAACCATGAGGAGTACATGAATGTTGATGCAATCAGAGTTAGGGAGAGGAAAAGAAATGTTGAATTAGGCTGTGGTCCAGGTCAGAAGCAGACACAGTAAAGACAAGGCTCACTGGTTCTCACCTTTGTTTCTTTGGCTGACACACACAAGTGAGAATCACACTTCACCTGTAACACTGACTCAGGAGCATGGTTATCAAACAGAGAATGTGCTCTCCTTGCGCAGGTGAGGGACACTATACTCAGCAAGTTGTGGGATACCTATTTTGAAAAAAGGATCCTAATACCGATACTTGAGAGTGAGGTGAAATTCAGCCAAGTAGAGTAGAGCATGTGAATCACTTAGGGACCTTATTAAAATGCAGATTCTGATTCAGCAGATTCTGGATAGGACCTGAGATTCTGCATTTCTGATAAGCTACCAAGTGATACCAAATTGCTAAGTCTTCAGATATCTCTTTAAGGGATTTTCGAGTTTCTTTGTCTGGCATGTATAAGATCCAGGACCTATTAAGTCTAGACAATCATGGAGGTTCTGAAGAAACCGACATGTTCTTGTTCAGAGTCACAGTTTTCAGGAATCCAGAGATCAGACTGGTCACAATCACTCATTGTTAAAACTTGTGAGTCATGCTTCCTCCCTCTCCACTTTTCAGAGCAAGCATCCAGGGACTGTGTGACACAGGTCAGGGACCTGTTCTTGTGGGCATTAGCAGAGGGAAGGAGCCACAGATGATGCCAAAAAGACAAGTAAGGTGCATGTTTACAGGAGCCAAAGTCAAAAGTAGGCATGTCTCGGCTCCGGATCTGAAACGGATAAGATCCAAGTTCGCAAGGGCTCACAGGCCGTTTTATAAATAAGTTGGTAGTTCTTTGGGGGTCCTGTGAGTAGTCTTTTCTGTCTCAAATACATTTAAATCATTGCCCCACATGCCATTTGATTTTAAGAGTGGATGTAGGGAAATTCAGTATGAAACCTGATCCATGGTTTCCCTCTCTTTCCTTAAGGCTGTGCATGCACAAGGTGATGAAGCAGTTGAAATTAGCCTATGCAGTCAAATTCACAGAACAAGTACTGCAAATGGGTATGGATTGACCGTCAGCTCTATAAACAGTAAAAAGACAAATTTAAATTTGTTTATGGACTGACTTAGACAGACATTTTTCAAGTATTTGTCAAAACAGTTTTTCTTTTCTCTAGGGAAGGCAGAGCCCAAATATTTTTCTTTCCAAAGGACTCATTTCACCCATGAGTTTGATGAAATTTTAAACATAAAATACCTGAGCTAGAAAAATATAAGTGTATAAATAATACTTCCTATATCTTTTTGAATAGCTCTGCTGACCTCTTTCCATGGCTACATCCATTAGCATTCAAACAAAGTTCAGTCCTTAGATCAGTATTGTACCCAAGAGATAGTAACGGTGCCTGTCAAAATCATGAATATAGATATTAAGTCTCTCTGGAGGACTCCCAGCAACATGAAGGACAAGCTGATATGGGCATTCCTCTGACCACCAGCAGCCAAAAGTTTGATCAAATATGGGAAAAAAACAGATAATATAACCTGATCTTAAAAAATAAAGATAGGAGACTCTGGGAAGTCATGAATAAATAGAGAAGAAAATGTCAGGGATGTGTGCAGGCTGTGAGCAGCATCATAAAAGTGTACTATTCAAGAATATGGACCCTCAAGGCTGAGCCTAGAGTCTTGTTTGTCCCAGTGGAAAACTAGAACGGTATGCCTGTTTCATAGGAGCTCTACAGGCCTTGGAGAGAAAATTGGAAAAGCCCCACTCCAGGCCAGGCAACTGAACCAAAGCTTTGTTTCCACCCCCCCAAAAAAATATAGAGACATAGATATATAGATATATATTTAATTATATATATATATTGCTAAAACTGTAGTAGAAATATTTAGAAGTGAGATTTTTCTGAATCCATCTTAAATATAAATTGTTTCAGAAAATAAAAAATAAAACACTAGCCAAAGCCTTTATTATCACCTTGATACCGAAAGGTAACATTAACTAAGCTAAAAGACAAACCATAGGCTGAAAGATAAGTGAATATATATAAGATGCATCAAAAATATATAAAGAACTTACAAAAATCAAATGATTCCACAGAAATGATAAAGAGTACGTACTGATACTTCAATGCAAAGACAAATTATAAAGTCCAAGAAATATGTAAGATGCTTTACTTCAGCAATAATCAAAGAAATGCAAAATAACTAACAATCTGATGTCATTCCACATCCATCAGGTTAAAACATATTACAAAGTTTGATACTAACTATGCATGAAGATACAAGGAAGCTTTTGTACCTTACTAGTGGGAGAGGAAGTCAGAACCAATCTTTTATGGAGCAATTTGTCAGTATCTAGTAAAAGTGAAGATTCGATATCTAGTAAAAGTAAAGACTCATGGGCTCTAAATTCCAGAAATTATAGATGTGGGCAATTATCTAGAGAAACTCTGATGTGTGTACAGAGAAATATGGCAAGGATATTTTGTGCAGAAATGTTTACAGTGGTAAATTATAGAAATTCAAATGCTCAAAAGCAAGTAGAAATTAATAAATCAAGGATGGGATATTTCACTTGTAGAATTTCCTTTCTTCAAAAAGAGAAAATTTCTGATGATTATGGTAGAAATGTTTCTAATAATCAGGATGATGGATATCCAAATTTTTACTTTTAGGGGCCGGGAGTTTGGCTCAGTGGCTTAAGCGCCTGCCCTGGCAGGCATGAGGCTGTGAGTTTGATCCCTGGTGCCGCAAAAAAAATTTTTACTTTTGTTTCTTTTCTGTATTTTGGAAGCATTTTTAAATACAATCTATCCATAGCTATATATATAATTAAAGGCAAACATATAGTTTATTCCTTTATATAAATGTATAAAGGTCAGACAACTGTTTGTATTTTGAGAAGAATGTACAATGGAAGAAAGTCAAGGGGAGTTTTTTTTCCTCTTATTCTATCTAATTCTGTGTTGTTCACATATTTATGAACATATATTCCTATGCCATAGTGAATTGTTTGCTTTGAGGCCTAAATTAATGTCCCTTTTTATCCACATCCATTGTCCCATAACTTTGTAGTCTGTGCTTGTGCTTGGTTTGGCCAACAGAATGCAAATGAATGCTGATATGCTGAGCATAAGGTGAGGTTCTAGGCTGGCAGATTTCTCCTTGATCCCTCCCTTGCATAGATGAATTTAAAACACTCTTAGAAAAACTCTGCCCTCACCTGCTGAAGAATGATAAACCATGTGGAAGAGAGGCTACTGAAGTTATGCTACACCACCTAAGAAGAATTAATGCAAAAACACACAGAGGTTTTTAGCCAGTGAAGATTAGCACATCTGGCTAACTGAGCTACAGAAGCTGCAAATGGAAGAAATGTCTAGCAGATCATAAATTCATGAGCAGTACTAAATGCTTATTGTGTTAAACCACTGAGTTTTAAAATGGTTTCATTGTGCCTTAGTAGTCAACTGCTATATGCACTCACTATATATAAAATTTTTAAGAGGGAACAAAAGATCCGTGTATTCTAGCAAGAGTGACCTGCTAATTCATAGTTACATACATCATGTAACAACTACAATCCTCCATGATTAATGTCCTCATTAGGACATCAGAACTTCTTTTATTTTGTCCATATATTGTCCAGCTTTGTATCTAGATGACATCTACTTCATCTTCCATGAAGCTTGAGTTCCACTAACTGAAACTGGAGGAGACATTTTTTAGGATATCAGGATGCTAATTTAGCATTTTTTGGCAAATCAGAAATTTTTTTTTTTTTTTAGCATTTCGGAATTTTAGGTCATCAGCATGACCAAGATAATGCATGATGTCAAGGAACTCTTGTGAGGTTTCATTTACCCTTCATTTACCTTTTGTGACAATTCTCTAATTGGTGCTGGGAGATAAAGTTTAAAAATAACAACTTGGGGCCTGGGATATAACTCAGTAGCATAGCGCCTACCTGGCAAGCACAATGCCCTGAATTCAATTTCTGGTACAAAAAAAAAAAAAAAATGACAACCTGTTCATAAGCTTGTGCTTCATTTGGCAGTAGAGTTCAAGCCAATATGAATATAAAGACAAATCAAGTGTAGAGCTGTAACTCAGTGGTATAGCACTTGTCCAGCAATTGTGAGGCTCTGGACTTCACCCCAGCACTGAAAAAGAAAAGTTTGTTTATTTTGGAGCTGAGCATGGTAGCACACATCTACAATCCTAGCAGTCTCTTTGGGAGGCTGAGGCAAGAGGATCTCATGTTCAAGCTCAGCCTGGGCAATTCAGTTACTTAGCAAGACCATGTTTCAAAACATAAATAAATAAATAAATAAATAAATAAATAAATAAATAAATAAAATATTTTTAAAAATAAGACTGGGGACATACCTCAATTCAAATGCAATGGGTTCAATCCTCAGTACTGGAAAAAATAGAAAAATTAAAGGAGTCTAACATGTCATTAAGTTGACTCCAAACAGAGTCTACTGTGAAGCAGAATCTTAGAGAGTAATATTAATACTTTGCCACTCGTCCATCTTAGCAGATTATATTATTACACATCTTCATTTACTTATATAAATCAGGTGCTGGGTGTGGCAGAAGGGTAAAAACCTAAAATTTCAGAGGCTAAACTTTGCTGCAAACTAGTGCTGTGACTTTCAGCAAGTTACTTAAACTCTCCAAGTCTTTTTTTTTTCCTTGAAATAAAGAAGTTCTTGATGACTTATCTCTTAGGATCTTCCCAACTCGAACATTCCAAATCCTGCAACAGTGAAACAAGCCCTGAGGCTTTCCTATTATAAAAGCAACCTTTTCATTCCTTGTCAGTCTCCATAGAGTTTGGTGTCCTTTCTCTCAGACCAAATCACTCATTTGAAAAACTTCCACGGAAATAAAGATTTTAGCCAAAAGCAAGTTGAAAAGTAGTTGTCATCAGAAACACTTTAAATAACTTATGGTTGAACTGTCTAAACGTTCCCCAAGGAAGAGACATTACATATGATCAAGATGGTCATCTCACCAAGGAGGAAGGTAATATCTTGAGAGGTCTTACAATTCACCAAACATCATATGGCATATTTTAGGCAAGATAAGTACTAACTTTATGTTTGTGGGTTCCTGGTCCACCCATCAATGCATTTTAGTCAGATTTGCTGAATACTTATGATGCACCATGCTAGACACTGGGGATGCAAGGGCTTTAAAATAGGCTCATGGTGCTCAGAGATCACATAGTCTGGAGAAAGTGACAAATGAGGGCACAGATGTTAATGCCTGCCACATGCATGGAGACATAGATAGCTATCAGATCTGTAGGAGCCCAGAGGAAGGAGCACTACTCTCTGCTCAAAGGGTTGGGTGAAGTTTCACAAAAAAGGAGTCAATGGAGCTGCACTTTGAAAAATAAGTCTCTAAAGTATACAAGGAATGGGAGGAAATGGCAGAGAAGACAGCATTTGCAAAAGCATTCAAATAAACACATGCACATACTTCTGATAGACAGTAAACAATAGCATAAGCTTGAAATTAGGATGCGTGTTGAGAATAAAAGAAGAATCAAGCAAGAGTCGATAATGTTAAGGAAAGAAAAATCTGGACTTTTACCTAAAAGATGGGGAGTTAGTCTTTAAAAGATTATAATTAAATAAGGAGTGTGGTTATCCTGACTTTCAGTAAAGTGAATACTCCTAACAAAGAGCAGGCAAGCAAATGGAATGGGAGGAATGGAACGGGAGCAGTGAAAAGTTACCCCATGTCCATGGCTCCTTCCACTGGTCTCTGCTGGGTTTCATTCCTTCCAGCCTCACAGCTCTGTTCACTCTTCATGATCCAGTGTTATGCGGAAGGAATTGGAGATGCTCAGGAGTCCCAGAAGGACAAGACCTAGAACCAGACACCACTGCTGCTCACGGCTGGCTCAGTGCACCAAGGCTACACTGCTCCTCAGGGAAGCTCAGAGGCTCATGAGACTCAGACACAACTGACACAGAGGTAGAAAAAAGTCTACCTAAGGCCTGGGTTGAACCTTAGCAGGTGACTTAATAATGGAATAACTGTGTGAGGAAGATTGTTTTGTTTTCCAGCCTCAGGATCTATATCTATAAGGGGGAAATAACAATAATACCTCCATCATAACATGACTAAATTAAATGAAATGATGCTGGTTAAGTACTCAGAACAGATCTTTGCATGCAGCAAGTACTCGACAACCCCTAATTATGTTTTTAACGTGTAGCATCTTGCAATCAAGCACCTATCTGATTCCTTAAAAAGTCTAAAACCTGAGAGATTGTCTTAGAAACCTTCTCCCTAGTGTCTGGACCCTCCTTTTTCCCCCTGCAGAAACATCAGAGACAAGAATTGTGTGTTTAAAGGTCCTTTTCCCTAATCCTCAGCAGGGAAGTAGATTTAGGATAACATCTGAAAGATGAAACTGACACTTGGATAACCTTCAACCTCAGAGAAGGCCCTTGTGACCATTAATTTTGATATGTAAACTTTACTCCATTTTTAAAAATGCCTATCAGATTAGTGCAGTATGTCCCTCGGTATGTCTGAGTTCGTCATGGATGTGTGGCCTTTGATAGTATCAAAGGTATCTCGCCTGATTCTTTGATGCTATTCCCTTGCTCTGCTCCCTGCCATCATAAATTAAGCAGGTTTCTACCACACACCCTTCCACCATGAGATTCCTGCCTGCCTTCGAGCCAGCTGTCTATGGACTGAAATCCCTCAGACCATGAGCTAAATTAAACCTTTCCTTCTTAAATTGTGAATGTTGGATATTTCATCCCGCAACAGGAAAAGCTAATAGAACATTCTTTTAAAAGGTACAGAAAACGTTTTAATCAAATTATATGTAGTGTATTTGCATTTCATATGGAAAACACAGCATGTTTACCTCTGTTTCTCCTCTCTCATGGTATTTTTGTGGGCTAAAAATTGAAGTTAGGAATACTTCTTTAGATGGAAATGTTAAATTTTTCTCCAGTCAGTTATTACACACAAGGGTGAAAAGTAAATGAGAATAAAGCTCAAATCTTCCACGTTACTGAAAATTTTCATATACCTTACTACCATCTAAAACTCAGGTAATATTAAAAGACTAGCAATACTTCTTGAAGAATAGAGCTGGAGAAATAAAAGATGGGAAGAAGGAAGGTTGGAGAAGAGACCTTCGGGGAACTTTTACCTAATTAAACCTTCTTTAAAACTTTATTTACTATTTCTAAAAAACGTGGTCAGGATGAAAATGCTTCCTTTAGAACTGCAGCCTTAGAGGAAGCCCGGAGGCTTCTATCAAGCACTTTTGATAAAAAAATGTTTGAAGTTAAAGTAATTCCCTCATTTTGCAACACCACTAAAATGAACATCATGAACAAGAGTTCGAAAAAGCAAAAGGTTGATTCCTTGGATTTCAATATACCTTTTCTAGGTAAGAGCCTGAAATACGATGCATTTACAAAAACAGTGGGGCAAGTTGAGGCCTCATGTTTGCCAACCAAGTTTTTTAGTTTGTCTTTCTGCATGTTCAAGTTTGTTTTAAATTTGATTGATCAAATCTTAGTCTGAAATAATCAAATGATCTGATCAGGTTTTATTGTGAAAAACATTCACAATAAAATTGGAAATGGATAATGCATGTATATGGAATACAGTAACGTTTTGGTGGTATTATTCATCTCTTAATGAAATATATACACTTTTTATGTAAGCATTGAAAATTATCTAGAAGCATTTATACAAATATAATGACAGTGACTTGCTTTACTTAGTAAAATTAATGGTTGTTTTCTTTTTCTCTGTTTCTCTCAGCAATGCTGAAAACAGCTATTAGCTTTTTTTAAAATATCAAGTATTGTCACTTGTATATATAATCCAAACCATCAAAAACTTCATCTTACTGCAGAATTTAGTATGTAAGAGCAATTGATTAGAATTAGTAATAATCAGTGATCTGATTTTCTTATCCAATTTTTAGCTTACCCCATGTTTTTACTAAAGCACTGTCTTAGTGTTTCCTATGGCCTCTCTTTAAACCTGTGAGGAAGATCTTTCTTCTATTCCTGTTGTATAGATAAGAGAAATGAAGGCATTGGGATATGAAGCAACATGCTCAAATGCACACCAATTTGTAAAAATCTAAATCTTTTCATGATTTAAACCATCTAATGACTAAGACTACTTTTAAGCACTATCCTAACATGTTTCCCAAAAAACCACAGAAACCAACAAAAACTGAGCTACATTAACATTAACATGATAAATTACTCCAATAACATTAACATGATTTACTTTAGGTTTGTTCATTTAGATTGATACTAAATGTAGCAACCATTTGTGTTGACTTTGTCAAGTTTTAAGTTTTTTCTTAAGCTTTCCACTCTTTCTTGTAATTATATGCAATTTCCTTAGTCTGCTAACTGACACGACTTTCTCCTACAGAAAGTGATACATGAAGAAAATACTGCCACGTATATATATATATATATATACATATATATAGGTATATATATATATATATATATATATATATATATATGCAATAGGTATAATGCCACTGCAAATAATATTAAGGAAGATCTCTATAAACCTATGTGGAATAATTTTGAGGATATACTGTTAAGGAAAAAAAGCAAAGTAAAAAAGAAAAATATCTAAGTATGCTACTCTTAAGGAAAAAGTGATTAAATAGAAAGAAAACACTCTGTTGGTTGAAATGTAAACTAGTACAACACTATGGAAATCAGTATGGAGATTCTTCAAAAATTTAAAAGTAGAAATTACATTTCATCCAGCTATTCCCTTTCTAGTTATGATTCCAAAAGAGATTTTAAAAATATGTTACGTTATTGTGATACATGTATACCTACATCTGCAGCAGCACAGTTCGTAATAGCTAAACTGGGCTGGGGATTTAGCTCAGCAGCATAAGCACCTGACTGGCACGCATGAGGTTGTGAGTTCGACCTCCTGTACAAAAAAACAAAAAACAAACAAACAAAAAACCCAGTATAATAGCTAAATCTTGGAAGAAACCAATATATCCATTAACAGATGAATGTATGAAGAGAATATGGTATTTATACATGATGAAGTTCTACCCTACAATAAAGGACAAGCCTGAGTCATTTGTAAGAAAATGGATACACCTTGAGACAATGATGTTAAGAGAAATAAACAATACACAGACTTAAGTATAACATGGTTCTTCTTATATGAGAAACACAGAATATAAATACAGAGCAAAATAAAAGATAAATAAGGAAGGAGGGGGGGAAGGGAGGGAATTAAAGTAGGGAGATGGATCTTTCTCTTTCTCAAATGGGAAAGGGGATCAAGGGATAGAGGGAGGGGGAGGAAGGGTAGAGAAAGGGGATGAAACAAAGAACAAAAGGTGTTGTGTATATGTACCAACTCCCCACATGGAGGGTAATCATTATGTACTACAAATATGTACTAACAAAAAATAAAAACTGAAAAAATTACATGTGTGACTACTTATTTGTATAAAGGAAATGTGGGAAGAATTCATGTGAAACTAAAGCTATAGTACTGCTTATCTGCAGGGGAGCAGAAAAGAAGGAAAGAATGGGTTTTAAGAATTGAAAACAAGGATGGAGTGACACTCCTCTGGTTACATAATTTAATAAAGCTTAGGAATTTGCATCCAAATTTACAGTTCATACTTTCGGAGTATATTTTTTTTATTTTGAAGAGAATAAAATCAAATAAAGTAAAGAAGAATAGAGTCAATCAAAACAAAACAATGAACATGGTACATGACTTCAAAAAAAAAAGAAAAGAAAATCAATAATGGCTACCATAATGCCTTTTGTTATCTTCAGAATAACTGCCCATACCATCAGGTATAATAAAATCAAACAAAATACTACAGAATAAAACTAATAAAAACAAAACAATGGAAGCAATACAGAACTTCAAAACAGTAGTAAAACAACAGCAGTTACCATAATGCCTCTTGTTATCTTCTAAGTAGTTGCCTATATCATCAGACATAATACAATCAAACAAATCAAAATAGAATAAAATCACTCAAAACAAAACAATGAAAGCAATTCAGGGCTTCAAAACAAGGTAATAGGATATCAATAATGGCTACCATAATGTATTTTGTTATCTTTGAAATAGCTGTTCATGCCATCACATATAATAAAATTAGACAAAACAAAACAGAATAAAACCAAACTAAACAGAACAATGAGAACAATACAGGATTCAAATCATGATAATAGATTAACAATGGCCACTGCCTTCCCTTTTTAGACACTTCCTCCCCTTTTACTGTCACAATATATATTGTGAATTTTGAATGCAACTAACTCCTTTAGTTTTTTATACTATGGAGATAACATGATGCTCTCTCATGTGACTCTGGATCATTTCATCCATGAGCATGATCTTAAGTTGTATCCATTTACCTACAAAAGCCACAAGGTTATCTTTCTTTATAGCTGAGTAGCTTTCCATTGTATAAAAATGCCATGTCTTTCTTGTCCACTCTGCACCTAACAGGCAGGCTACCCCCATTTCTCTCTGGTTCCCTGTCACATAAAGCATTGTTCTCTTTCCTTTGACTTTCAGTCTGTGAACTCCCTTTCGAGTTAAATGTGTTTCTTGTATAAAGCATATTGATGGATCCTGTCTCCTGATCCACTCTGCCTGTGCTTGCTTTTATTGATGAATTGAGGCCATCTACATTAATGGTTATGGCTAACATGCACTGCCTCATGTCTGCCATGCTATTTTCCTGCCATTGGCTGCCTACTTTTCCTCTTCATTCAATTGTCTACCCCACTCAGTGATACCCATCTGCTTCTGTTTCTAGAGGTGTGGTCTTTTTTATCTCCCTCTAGAATGTCCTATAGTAGGTCTTTGTAGGGTTGGTTTGATGGTCATAAATTCCTTCAGTTGATCTTTGTCGTGGAAGTATCTTGTTTCTCTGTTAATTTTGAAAGATAGTTTTGCAGAGTACATCAATGTGGGTTGGAAGTTGTTTTCTTTCAGGACTTGAAATACTTCACTCCAAGCTCTTTTTGACTTGATGGTTTGTGTTGAGAAGTCTGTCATGATTCTGATGAGTTTTCCTTTATAGATGATCTGTTTCTTTTCTCTAACAGCATTTACTATTCTATTCTTGTGTTGAATTTCTGGGATCTTGATTATTATATGTCTGGGTGTAGATTTATTTTGGTTACGGCTAGCTGGAGTTCTATATGCTTCACTTATCTGAATGGCATTTCCTTTTCTCATGCTTGGGAAGTTTTCTGATATCATTTCTGTAAATAAACATTTAATGTCATTTGTACTGACCCTGCTTTTTCACTCACACCTATTATTCTTAAGTTATGTTTCTTTGGGTTTTCTTGCAGCCATTGAATTGTTACTTCCAGGTTCCTTGTTATTTTTAAGAGATCTTTCCTCTCAGGATCACAAGCTGCAAACCTGTCTTCAAGGTTTGAAAGTCTATCTTTAGTTTCTTTCAAGTGGTTTTGCCAACTTTCGTTGGAGTTTTTGATTTCCCGGTTATCTCTTTGAGTCTGTTTCATGTATTCTAAATCTTTTTTGTATTGTTAATTCAAAGTTTCCCTCATTTTCCTATGCTCCATTTTTTCATCTGTCTCCTTTAGAGTTGCCTAGTAGTTCTTTTATTATGTTTTTCATTTCTTCTTTTAGTTGAGTTAGTATTTCTCTTCTAATTTCTTCTATAGCCTCTTGAAGTTGTTTCTTTACTTCAGTTGCCATCACATCAGAAACTTCAGTTGTGGGACTCCCAGTCTCTTCTGTGTTTGCATCTCCTGGACTTGCTCTGTTTGGATTGGAGGTCAGAGACTGCCTTTTGCATCTTTGTCTTGACATATTCCTGGGTTCTTCTGGGCAAATGGGTACTGGGGACCCAGGTACTCCTCACGTTGGTCACAGTTTCTCTGAAGTGAGACTGGTTCTTCTAGCCAGTGCTGATTATGGATATTGATGGTTGCCACTGGGAGCGCTGTTACAGTGCTATCCACTGCCTTTCCCCAGCCTGCCTTGGTTTCCCAATGACTGGTACAGTGTGACAGGGGGTGGGGCCGTTGCCCACAAACTTGGGCCAGTAACCCGCGGACTCTCCACCACTACCTCTGGAGTGCATGCAGAGCCACCTTCTCCAGACAGAGCCAGTCACCTGCAGGGACCCTCTGAGGTGGCCCCCAGGATGCACATAGGGGGCAGGGCTCAGCCTGAGCAACCTCCACAGACTGCACCCAGCTAGGAGTCCTCAGCCCAACTCCAAGATGTCTCCCAGCCAATCTCTTTCTCTCATGAGAGGGTGAAGACCTCTGTACACTCACTGTCAGCCAGTCCAGTTCTCCAGGTCTGCTCCTCCTGTCCACTGCCACTCTCCTCCAATGCTGCCTCTCTCGGCAGAGGCCTCTGGGGTCACCACCACCACGGCACCTTGATCATGCATCCCCAGGTTCCACACAGTGGGTCCGGCTCTGGGCAGTGGCGCCACCAGCTACCACCTTCTTTGTTTAAGTGTTTCTTTTTACTCATTCTGTGGGCTTCAATTCTCACTTTAGATTCTTCCTGTGTCCAGAGGGCCCACTTCCTTCCTTCTTGTCTTCCCCATGTTGCTATATTCTGGCATCTGGATGGTATCTCTCAGGGAGGCTGTTTACTCTGCTGCTTACTGTTCTGCCATCTTGTTCTTCTCTACCCTAATCTTACTAAAACCAAGATCCATGACTTATGCAGACATCAGTGAATGAAACTTCAAAAACAAATAGGATTTGCATAGTCTCAAAACATTTCTCCCAAGATACTTGTTACCAAAAAGCAAAAAGACAGTAACAGTAAAAACAAGAAACACAACAGAAACCACCGACACCAAGCACAATCAGCATCACTAGTACTGAAACATATTGACTTCATGAGTGGGGCACTGAGAAGAAGCAACATTTTTGTGGAATTTTTGCCACAAAATGCATAGTCAAAATTCAATTATGAGTCAACACCAGACAAACCCAAATTATGGAACATTTGCCAAAATAACTGATTCACACTGTTCAAAAATGTCAAGTTTTAAAGGTTGAGAAAAGATGGGAAACTGTTGCAGATATCAGAAGATTAAGGAGAAATAACAAAAAGTAATGTGGAACCTTGAACAAACAATGAAACATTGAGGAAAAAGCTAATAACATTTGAATAAGGTCTTTAATTTGTTCAGTTATTAGTATTGTAAAAAATGTTAATGTCTTGGTTCTGATTGTTGCACATTGGTTAACAAGATTTTAACACTGGGTCTAGGGATTTATATGAAAACTCTCACTACAATTTTTGTAACTTTTATGTAAATTTAGAAATAATTTGAAGTCAAAAGCTAAAAAGTATTGTCTTTACTCAAACCAAATTGAAAACTATTTGAAGTACTTATGTTTAGGGAAGCAAGACTGGGTTTAGGGGGAAAAAAAACACTGATGTGAAAGTAATCATGGGGAAACTGTATTTGACTCCCAGTTTTTGACAGTGCTAACCTAAGAATTGAATCAACAACTCTCTGCCCCTTAGTGGATTTTTATTCCTCAATTATAAATACTCTTAATTTTTCAGTTTTGACAGAAGTCATCTTTCTCTTTTCCAAAAACAAAGTCCTTCCAGGAAGCTTTTGTGATCTCTTAGATGTTTACAACTAAAATTGCTGGAAGCTTCTAGTGCATTTGCTTGCAGCCTGAAGGAACCAAATCACAAAGATGGACAAACAGGCAGTACGTTTCACTCCCATCTGCCAAGGTGGTACATTTATTTGCTTTCTCACATCACGCAGAGAATCAGTTTTCATTTTTTAGCTTTTTCTATTCCTCCACTCCATCCTCTCCTGTTTACCATTGTCTGTCAGAGGAGAGTTATCTGGAGGAAGCCCCGCAAGTTAATCAGTCAGAGCTCAAGCACCCAGGAATTGTTTGTTACAACAGCAAAGGGAATGAAGCATATATAATGAAGCCTCCAAGCAACAGACTAATTAATATCTCTCTCTTCTTTGAGGAAAATGACCTGCTATTGAACTTCAGTGGATTATACAACATTTTAATTTACTATCTCTAAAAGGATGATACTTTATATAATACTTTCTTATTTATTCATTCTCTGATAGCACTACTAGTCATTCAAATTGGACCCACCAGCTAAGGTCTAAAAGAAACTTGACTAGCACAAGTAGCTGTTAAATATATGCCATTATACTCATGTCTCTTGTTCTACAAAATGAGATGCCAGATGGAAAGAATATCAGGCATTGCTGGCACACAAGAGCAGCCAGTAACTACAGTTATTTGTTCCTCCTTCCTTGTCTCCACATTCTTGATAAAATATTTGCCAAGACTTTTTTCCTGGACAACAATATTGTAAATAAGCAGAAAATGAATGCCTTTCAAAATAACAAACAAACTTAACTTGGTAATAAAATGAAAAATTTCTAAGGAGTTAAGACAGTATCACAGTAAAGTCCTGAACACTGCCTTGTTGCCATTCATGGGAACAGAAAAATGTAAGATTCGAGCCTCTCCTCCCCTCTATCCTAAGATGGTGGAACTAAATGGCCTCAAAAGAACTTTCTGACTCAAAACTGGGTCTGCAAATAATCAAAAGTTCCTAGGTTGCCAGATCTACCAAATATCAATATGGGATGTCTAGGCTTCATACAATATTTAGGACACACTTCCACTAAAAGTTATTTGTTGTTTATCTGAAATGTAAATTCAACTAAGTGTTCTATACTTTATCTGATGACTCCCTTCTTCCTTCACAGTAATGGACAAGTACTGCTACAGTTTAACTTACAGACATGGGTGTGTGTATAGATGCTTTACTCCCTATCTATGCTGCTCGAGTGATGTTTTAAACATCCCTGACTCCATTTCTTCATCAGTAATGTGGCATAATGATAATAAGAACTTCCTCACAAGGTTGTTGGAAGGAGTAAATCAAATAATCAATACAGTGCTTAACACAGTACTTGTCATATACTATGAATTCAATAAATGTTTGCTCTTTTTATTATACTTTATTATTGCTGTTTGCATTGAATTAATATTTGTTGAAGACCAAACAAGTTAATAAGAAAAGTTTAGATTTTATCACAAAGACGGAAGGTGTCTTTGTTAAGCAAGGTAAAGGTAGAAAATCAGTGAATAAATTGAGAGTCCCTAAATTACACTGTAAGATTTTCCTATAATCCCTTAATAATAATTACTGTCAGGCTTCAGAATAAGAAAAGCTTACAGAATTTTCTTGCAATGTTTTATATATTTCATTTTTCATTTCAATTTAGAAAAAAAGGAAAAAGAATTGGACTGAAACAACCGAGATAAACCACACAAAAATGAGCCAAGGGTTTATACATAAATTAAAAACATACTTATTACTACCCCTTATTTTTTCAGAAAAAGAATTGACAGTGACCGCTAGCACAATATTTCTGTGGAGAGGGTGGTTAGCAGTCCCTTCCTGTGATTACCTCCGCTTGGATAACAGCCAACATTTAAACTCTTCTCTTAGAAGTGTCCTATCTACCTCTCCCACCTTTGCTTCCTCATGAAGTCTCCTCAGAACCCATCAACACCAACACAAAGGCTGTAAAATAACATTTTCCTCTTGACTGGATGCAAAAACCAGAACCGCAGAAAGGTTCTCAACGTAAATTGTTTCAATCACTATGAACTCATTCTTTCTACTGACTAGAAGGGCAAAAATAAATAAATAAATAAATGACTTCACATCCTCAATTACAATCACTTTCCAAAGACCCTTTTTCTCTAGAACTGGCATCCAAGTAAAAGATCCATTTTCTTTATAACTAGTATTCATAGGTATTTGAGGGTATTCCATAAGCTCAAATGAGCTCTTTTTCTTTACTGAATCTCAGGAGATTAATTATTCCTGTCAATTCACGTCTGTCTTCCTGTTAACAGATCCCAATAGTCTTTTCCTTACACCATGAGATGAACTCCAGATTCCAAATTTTAATGAATTTTTCTGCTTTACTTTGCCAGTTAATTGTGAGGCCTCTAAAGAATATGTGGATCTCAACAGGGCTCTCCATTTCTTTCTAATTTTCTTAATAAAGGACAAACTACAAAGACTGTCAGCTTCACGAATACACACTGATGTTTGTAGTGGGGGATTTTTCCAGTGATTACAGAAATTCTGCTCTAAGCATCACATTCTGGATTAATTTTTAAAAAGAAACCTTAGTGGTCAAGGTGAGAGCTGAATTAAATTGAATGGAAGATTTTGCACATATCCAGGTGATATGCTGATCAGAGAGAACCAAGTTCAGTAAATTTGGATATGTTATCAACCACCCTGAAACAAATTGCCCTTAAAAGCTTGGGAAACAGAAAAATAAATACAAAAATATTTTATAAAATCTTAATTTGTTACTAAACTAGGGTTTATAAGTTTTACTTTAAGAAAAAGCAAAATAAATACGCATATTTAGCCACCTTCATGGTTTGAAGTTCTCCAAAGGAGCAATATGGCAGAAAGATTATATATTGTAGAGTGAAAAGGGTCCCACTCCACTGCTGGCTATTATTTTGTATTTGTAAAACACAAATGCCAATTCCTAATTCAGGGAATGTTGTTTGATTAAACATAATTTTAAAGAAAGCAGAATTTCTGTAATCATTGGGGAAATCCCCCACTATAAGCATCAATGTGTATTTGTGAAGTTGACAGTCTTTGACTTTTCCCCTTATTAAGTCAATCAGAAAGAAATAGAGAGCCCTACAGAGATTCATAAATATATATATATATATGTAATATTTCTATATATAGATATCTCCAGCTAGAATAGCATTTGGCAGTTAGTAGGTGTTCTATAAATGCTGATTTCCAACATGTTTTTCTTCAGAATTCTCTCTTAAAATTTAAATATAATTGAAGAAGTCACACTTGATTTTTTAAATTACTTCCCAATACTTTCATGATTAATTTTACAGGAACATGAACCATGAGGTCTCTTCCATTAAAGAAGAATCCAACATGGAAATAAAGCATGCCTATTGTATGAAGGGCTCTTTCCAACTGTTTTTCACTCTCAACTCTATATGCTAAAATATGAGATAATCAACAGTCGACCCAGTTTGTATCACAAAGAAGTACATTGCATTCAGTAAAGCTGTCCAATGCCATCAAAACTGGGAGGGAGTAACCAGCATGGAGGATATACTTAGAATTTACTTTATTGGCTCCCTAACAAGCTTCAGAAACATGATGAAATTTATATGAGCACATGGGGAAAGCTGGAAGATAAAAGGAGACGAGGCCAGTGAGCTTGTACGAGTAACTCTGGGAAAAGCCTTTGAAGCAGAGAGTGAAAGCTGTTAGCTCTAATTCATAGGGTCTTGTGGGTCCACAGAGTTTTAAGGACTGCCTCAACATAATCTCTAATTGAGAGAAAAATACCACAGCAATAAGATGTGGTAAAAACAGCCTATAGAGAGAGGTGCCAGGTCCTGGCAGAAAGAAAAATATGACCAAACAAACCCAAAGTGGAATACTTCTGAGCCAAAGGATTGGAGGTGAAAGGAAAAGGAGTGTGTAGAGGCAAAATGTAGCCAAGGTATACTTCAGAAATAAAGGCAATAATACAGCTAAAAACCACTTTTCATTACTTGAAAGATAATGACACTGTCTTGAGGTAGAGAGAGAGTTATAGAAAGTTTTGTCACCATTAAATTCAGCTTGAACCAACAGTTATGAGACATAAATTTTACAGAGAAAGCATTACTTTCCAGGGTTGAAAGATACGGAGATATTAAGCAAAAGAGACTACTTTCATGAGAAACTTGGAAGCGTTCCTGTAGAACTTGTTTAGAATCATTAATTAACTACTTGGGTATGTGTCTTTTTCCAGCAAGGGATACTAAGTTCTTCGTGATATTTTTCATCCTCTGTAAAAGGTAGTAAAATGACTGCACTAAACATCTCAAATTTAATTTTGATCATACACAATCTGGTCTGTGTTCTGAAGTTAGATAAACTTGAGTTAAATCAGTGTCCTTGCTGGCATTGAAGAAATAA
This sequence comes from Dasyprocta punctata, assembly GCA_004363535.1. NCBI lineage: Eukaryota > Metazoa > Chordata > Mammalia > Rodentia > Dasyproctidae > Dasyprocta > Dasyprocta punctata. Next base: position 398 of record RJWM01005288.1, on the reverse strand, counting down.
ATCATTCTCTCAAAACTCAGCTTCCTAATTTATAAGGTCTGATTGTTAAAAAGAGAAAATGTGTGTGAAGTGTTCATCATGATACCTAGCAAATTGTAAGCACAGATAAACATCTTTGTTATTTTTGTTATCAAGCTCTTTATCGTTTCTTCTCATACATATAATCCATGGGATCTGATATATACATTCATCAGCAAGTCAAGAATCAGTAAATCAATGAAAAGGAAAAGGACACCAATGAATCTTCCAATCTCTCCACTCTGACAAGATCGTGGCAACTAGTGGTGATGGGGGGAAAAAAAGAAATCTTCTGCAAAGATGTATCATCTTTGCCATCAAAACAGAGTCAAGTGCTATCACAATTAGCATAAGTCTTTGTATATGATGACTATTTTTAA
>RJWM01005287.1:80214-93705 GCA_004363535.1 Dasyprocta punctata | reverse complement strand
CATTGTTTTTTTTTATTGGTTTTATTTTTCACTATTTTGTTTGATTTTATTATGCCTGATGGTATGGGCAGTTATTTTGAAGATAGCAAGAGGCATTATGGTAGCCATAACTGATTTCCTTTTATCTTTTTTTGAAGTCATGTACCATGTTTATCGTTTTGTTTTGATTGACTCTATTCTGTTTTATTTCATTTGGTTTCATTCTCTTCAAAACAAAAAAGAAATAAAAATTAAAAAAAAAGAGAAATGTCAGAGTTGAACCAAACCTTCAAATGCATGGACTTAATAGATACCAATAGAGTGATGCATTGAAAAGCAACACAATAACATTCTTCTCAACAGTACATAGGACTTTCTCCAAAATATACCACATACTAACTCATATAGCATGCTTAAATAAATGTAAAATAATCAAAATTATCCCATATATATTATCAGATCATTGTGCAATGAATCTAGAAATTAATTACCAATGCAAACACACAGAAATTAAATAATACCTTCCTGAATAATTGAAGCATTACAGGTGAAATTAAAGAAGAAACTGAACAGCTCATACAATGAAAGAATAATGCCAGTACAACCTATGAGACACAATGAAAATAGTCCTAAGAGGGAAGGTTACAGTGCTGAATTTCCACAGGAGAAAAACAGAGTGAGATCAAATAAATGAGCTAACGATGCACCTCATCATCTTAGAAAAACAAGAACTAGAAACACAAGACTAGTACCAGAAAGGAAATTATAAAAAACAGAAATGAATGAAATTGACTAAAAAATGAATACAAAGAATCAATGAATTGAAGAGCTGATTTTTTGAAAGAATAAACAAAAATAGACAAACTCAGCCAATTTTACCAAAATAAGGAAAGAAAAGAGCCAAATCCATGTAATTAGAAATAAAAAGGCAAAATCACAATGGATTCTGGTGAAATTGAGATTACAGGTAACTACCTTGAGAACCTACATTCTAATAAAATGGAAATTAGAGAGGAAATGGATAAATTCTTAGATACATATGAGCTACAAAATCTGAACAAAGAAGATATATAAATCCTAAGTAATCCAGTGCCATTCAAAGAGATGGAAGAATAATAAAAATGAAACTACCAACTAACAAAACCCCAGTTACTGATTGATTTCCTGCCAAAATCTACAAGAACTTTAGAGATCTGATGACAGTACTCCACAAACTCTTTATTGAAATGGAAAAGGAGGCAAAACTACCAAATTTATTACTGGGAGTGAATGAAACCCTGATTCTACAAACAGAGAAAGACTCAACTAAAAAAGAGAACTTCAGGTCAATCTTTTTAAGAATACAGATGTAAAAATTCTCAATAAGATACTGGCAAACAGAATGCAGTGAATTATTAAAAAGACCATACAACATAACCAATTAGGATTCAATCCAGGGATGCAGAGATGGTTCGATATGTGCAAATCAATAAATGAACCATAAAAATAGCAGCAAAAACAAAAATCACATGATCATCTCAACAGATGCAGAAAAAGAATTTGACAAAATTCAACATCTTTTTATCATAAAAATTCTGAAGAAAAGTGATAGGTTTTTTCTCAGTCTGATAAAAGTAATCTGTGACAAACCCATAGACAACATTATACTAAGTGAAGAGAAGTTGAAAGCTTTCCTTCTAAAATCAGGAACAAGACAAGAATGTCCACTATCACTACTCTTGTTGAGTATAGTTCTTGAAACATTGGCCAGAGTAAATTGACAAAAGAAACAAAGAAAAGAGAAGCAGATAGGAAAGGAAGAAGTTAACTTATTATTTGTAGTCGACAAGATTCTCTACATAGAAGACCCCAAAAACTCCACCAAAAGACTCCTAGAATTAATAACCAAATTCAGTGGCATAGCAGGATACAAAGTCAACACTCAAAATCAATAGCATTCCTCTACACCAATAACTAACTCACTGAGAGATGTATTAGGCAAATAATACCTTACAAAATAGCATCAAGAAAACTGAAATATTCAGGAATCAACATAACCAAGGAAGTAAAAGACCTCTACAATGAAAACTACTGCACTCTGAAAAAGGAAATCAAAGAGGATATCAGAAAGTGGAAAGATACACCCTGTTCCTGAATAGGCAGAACCAATCCAGTCGAAATGATAATACATTGAAAACTTACATTTAATGCAATCCCAATAGCATTCTTCACATAACTAAAGAAAGCTATCCTAAAACTCCTATGGAACTAGAATAACAAAAGCAATACAGGGCAACAAAAGCAAGGCAGGGCATGTCACGATCCTAGACTTTAAGTTACACTGTAGTGATAAAAGCTACATTGGTAAAAAGACCACGGTACTGGAAAAAAAAAACCCAGACTGATGGATTAACGGAACATAATAAAAGATGAAGAAAGAACTCACACACTTAGCTATCTTATCTTTGAAAAAAGAGTGAAATACTTTTGCTGGAGGACAGACAGCCTCTTTAACAAATTGTATTAGGAAAACTGGCTATCCACATACTGAAGAGACTAAACCTAGACCTATACTCCCACCATGTACTAAACTAAAATTAAAATACAGCAAAGATATAGATATTAAAACAGAAACAATTTGGTGGAAGACAAGGAAAGAAAAACACTTGAACACGCGGGTGTAGGAAAAGACTTTCTGAACAGAAATCCAGGTGCACAAGAAATAATACCAAGAATCAACAAATGGTATCACATCAGATTAAAAAGCTTCTGCACAGCAAAGGAAACCACCTACAGAGTGAACAGATAATCTACAGAATGGGAAAAAATTTTGCTAATTACTCCTCAAAGGACTAACATCTAAAACACATAGTGTTATGGTTTATATGTAGATGTCCCCCAAAGCCTCATGTGCTCACAGGTGGGGCTTTTCAGATCTAAGGTATGTGATACTGGGATTGGAGCATGATACTGGATTTGTCCACTAATTGCTTTGTCATAATTCTGGGTGTGGATAATGGGAAGGAAAACCTCGGTTTGGGTGGCACCATCAAAAAGGCTTGTAGCCTGGATGGGATAAAAGGAAAAGGGAGGCTTGCTTCTGCTGCATGCTGCTTTTTTCTGCCTGCTTTGCCACAGACTTTCTCCTCTGCAATGCCAATCTGCCATGTCACTGTGGCTTGGAGCTAGCTGACTATGGCCTGAGACCCCTACCAACTGTAAGGCAAAATAAACATTTCCTTCTTTAACTTGTGAGTGTTGGACATTTTGGCCCACTACTGAGAAAAGTAACCAAGACAATAGTGAGCTCAAAAAAGCAGATTTTCCTAAATTTAAGAACCCAACCAAAAAATTGTCAACTGAAATGAATAGACACTTTTCAGATGAAGAAGCACAAATGGTCAATAAACATATGAAAAATGTTCAACATCACTTGAATTTGCATTCAAGAAATACAAATTAAAATAACACTAAAATTCTACCTTACTCCAGATATCAACCAATAGCAAATAGTGGAATGCCCCTAGGGAAAAAAGGAAACATTCTTCACTGTTGGTAGGAGTATAAATAGATACAACCACTATAGAAATTAATATGGAGATTCTTCAAAAACCTGAAACTAGAGGTTCCATTTCACACAGGTATTCCCCTTTTAGGTATCTGCTCAAAGGAGTTAAACACTACAGAGATGTATACATACCCATGTTTATAGCAGCACAATTCATAATAGCTAAATCTTGGAAGTGGCCTATATGTTCATCAACAGATGAATGGATAAAGAAAATGTGGCATTTATAAACCAAAAAGTATTAATCTGACATAAAAAATGATAAATTTGAGTCACTTGTAGGAAAATGGATGCACCTTGGAACCATAATGTTAAGTGAAGTAAATCAGACACACAAGTTTAAATATCACATATATAAGTGAATTTCAAAATAAAAGACAGACAATAGGAAAAAAAGAGATAGAAAGATGTTGTAAACTAGTATGGACAATGTATCTAAAAATGATTTAGTTGACGTTTCTAAAGTTGACTTAGTGTAACTGTCTTATATGCTTCACATATTTTTGGTTTGTTATTCTGGCTGTTAATCTGTATGTAACATAATGAAGCTTATAAAGATTTATAAGATATATGAATGAATCTGATGCTGGCAAAAAAAAAAAACTTTAAAGGAGGTGGGGGGAAGTTAAAGGGGGAGAAAGAATTGAGATGTGTTATATATGTTTACCAATTCTCCACAATGAATGGAATGATTACTTACTGCCAACATGTACTACCATAAGAAAAATTTTTGTAAAAAAATTTTAAGTTACTAGGAATTCCTTGTAACAATATTTAGGACATCTGAGATATGTATGAATGCTTTGCTATGATGGGTTACAGTCACCACTTGAATTGTGACTATCCTTTATTTTCTTCGAAGAAAACCCATGATCAATTTCACTTAGTAAAGAGTAAGTAGTCAAATGAAAACTACATAGCTTAAAAACCCTGGATGCAAGTGAGGTTCTTGGTATCTGTAAGGATCTTTTTATCATGTCTAATTTAAATTGCTTAGTTCCTCAAATATGCGTTGTGGCCTCTTATCCTCTATTTTAAGACAGCTATGAAACAAGCTTTCTAAGTTTACACGGGTCACTTAGTTCCTTTATTTTGGATTCATATTGAAATACCTCTTCCCCTAAGAAAATCTGGGTTCTTAATGAGAATTCTGGAAGTCTTAAGGTCACTCAGATGACAGAAAGACATGGTATCATTCTTTGGAGTCATGTTCTTTCTCTAGCATGTAACCTAATTGCAGGGAGAAGTGTCCAAAGCTGGTTCTTTGGTAGAAACGTTTTTTTTAAAAAACAACAATTTGTATATGTTAATGATTTACTACAACCTCCACAGTAGGATAGGAGGTTGGAAAAGGAATCTTCACTACTTAAAAGACAAAAACACTTTAGAGGAACATTTAGAGCCATACTTAGTGGTAAAGGCATACAGCCGCAAATGTCCAGAAGAAAAGCAGAAAAATACTAAGTAACAATCAATGAAATCAGATTTCTTCATATTGTGAAAAACTGATACCATGGTGGTAAGAAAGCCCTATCTCTCAGCTGATATAGCGGGGCTAAGTCAGAAGACAGTAACTACTAGAAAGATCAGGAAATCAAACATTGCTAAAATCACACTGAACGTATCTCAAAGGGAAAGTCAAACTAGTCCAAATGAAAATATCACCTGTACCTTCAGTCAGTGGAAGCTAATCAATAGTCCTTAGATCTAAAATTTTGTGACACAAAAAAATGGCCCTGGCCCTGGAAAGTATCATAAGACAATAAATTAATATTGCTTCATATTTATGAAAATTTAGTGTTTATGAATTTTTCTCTTCTGCTGATGGTCCCAAAAATATCATGACAATATACCTTTATTTTATGTGACTGATAACTAGGAAAGCTGGTATGCTTTATATATAGATGTCCCCAAGTTATATACAATCATAGGTGTGATTTTTGGAAGATGATTGGATTATGAAGGCTTATAACTGACTTTCTGTTAGGAGGTAGGAGCTGGTGGGAAGAGGAGGGTCACTGGGTGTATGGCCTGGGGATATCCTCAGCTCCTCCCCTCATCTGTTTTTCTGTTTCCTGCTGCTATGCCATGGGCTATCTCTTCTTTGTCATGTTTTCTTCTAAGTCACCCTGCCTTAGAGCAAGCTGAGGATGGAGTGAAAGCTCTATAAATTGTGATTCAAAATAAACCTCTCCTTTTGCAGGTATCAGGTACTGTGTCTCACCTATGAGAAAGTAACTAAGACAGTCATGTGATGTGCAGAAATACATACACAGGCCTGAGCTACTATTCTTAAAAGGCCTGCTGGTGAGGTGGCCCTTATTCAGAGTATGGGAATTTAGATTCTGGGTGGGAGGGTCCCTAATTTTTCTGAAACTGATGAAGTGGCACACTGTACCTAGATTGCTTATACAAACAATGTGGTTATGCAGAGTATCTGCTTTTCTTTTGGGAGTCAAGAATTTTCATGCATGCTGAGAAAAGGTTGCATTTATGACCAGGCCCAGTAAAAATTTTGGGCAGTCTCTGGTGATCTCCCCTGCTAGAGAATACTTCACACATATCACAGTCAACCCTGGAGGAAGTAAGTGTTTCCTGTGAGTCTCCATCAGGAGATGACTTCTGAAAGCTAGTGCTGAGTTTCTTCTAAACGTTGCCCTATGTGTCCTTTCTCTTTACTAATTTTACCCCATAAATTTTGATCATAATAAATCATAGTCATGAGTGTGAATATATGCTAAGTCCTATGAGTCGTAATAATGAATTACCAAATGAAGGTATTTTTGGAGGTCTTCAATTTTTACAAGCAACTCATTTTGAGGACTTGCTCAGAAAAAGATACAATTTTAATCTTTTGGTAACTCAACTGATTATGGAAACTGTACCATAAAGGGGAGCAATGATAGAGAATGATGTACTAAAAATGACACTTAAAAGGCAATAGTACAGACGTAAAAATTAAGTACAAAGAAATTTTGTACAGAGTCACATGAATAAGTTTCAATTAAAAAAGGAACTACGAGTTAGCATTTAAATGTTAAAGTTTAAGAAAAAAAGGAAAAGTATCACAAACTGAGAATTAAGGAAAATTTCTCCACCACCCTGGTATTTAATGCTGCCTATATCTTACCAGAATTTATGTAAAATGATGTCCTCTAAAAGAAAGCGTTCATTTATTTTTTCAATACACATTGAGCAGCTATTTTATGCCAAGTACTGTTTCAAAGAAGTAAATCAAATATAGTAAATAAAACAAAATTCTGCCTTCACGTAGCACACTATATGGATCATTTTATGACTCTTAACTAAATGAGTTCAACATCCACAGAAACACATGCTAGCTTTGATCCTGACACAAACAGTATGATTATGGAATCTCATATTAGAAGGAAGATACAATGCTTCCAGGTGTTCTAGGATAGTGTTGGGATGGCCAAAGGCAAGTCTGAGAAAAGACTTCTATGACAAAAGAAATAATCAATTAGACTACGGAAAAAATTAGATCTAACCAGCACAAGCTGAGTCTGTATGTGAGACCATGAAACTAGAGAGGTAACAGAAAGGTAACATGAATTATGTTACAAACCTAGGTCATAAAAAGTGATCGTAATGACTGTCAAGAAGTTTTAAAATTATTTTTAAAAATAAAGAAATATAGATTGAAGACATCTTAAAATCCAAATCACCAATCATGAACTTCTATTGCATCAAAAGTCTCTAGATACATGTAGATTTCAACCTGCTAACATAAAGACTCATCTTTTTCTACCATACTGATATTCCCAGAAACTTGCCGCCATAAATAGCAGAGGACATAAAGTGATGGCAGCTGAGTCAAATTCAGCATGTAGACATGTTTTGATTGGCTTATGTAGCGGTAGCTTTTTAAGTTTGTAAAATATTTCAGACAAAAACAGCAGAATACATAGCAAAATATAGCAAACTCATGTGCTAAGCATATCGTACTGTCACATAATTGTATAATTTTATTAAAATGTGAATATTGTAATTAAACTGATCCTCTCCTGGCACCAACTGCTCCCTCCCCAGAGACAACCATGTATCAATGGTTGTGGGAATTCGTCATTTCCAACCATGGATATGGTATTCATATATACATAAATATTTTTTTCAGTTCATTAAATTTTATCCAAAGAGTAATAAAATGTATGAATTCTTCTACAACGTACTTTGTTCTGTTATGTTTCTGAGATTTATACAGATTTTGATATACCCTACCTTAGCTCAGGGTTAGCAAATTTATTACCACTGTTAGTAACGGTATACCTACATTTTAAAATAAAGTTGGGGCGGGACCTGGGGATTAAACCCACAGCCTTTGCAGTGCCATACATCCCCAACCCTTGTTTTTAATTTTGGGACCAGGTTTTACTAAGTCATTAAATTGCCCAGGTTGGGCTTAAATTTGCAATGCTCCAGTCTTAACCCTCCAGAAATCTGGAATTACAGGCATATACCACAAAACTCAGTCTTTTTTTTTTTCTTTCTTTTTTCTTGTTTTTTTTTTTTTGAGACAGGGTCTGTCATGTAGCCCAGGCTGCCCTGGAACTCGAAGTGATCTGCCTGCCTCAGCCTCTCAAGTATTGGAATTACAGGCATGCACCACTAGGCCTTGCTAGTCCAGCCTTTTGTAAATAAAGTTTTATTAGAACATAGCCATACTTAGTAGTTTACATATTTTCCATGGTTGTTTTCCCACTACAATGACAGAATTGAGTAGCTGAAACACAAAGCATACGGTATTAAATCCTAAACTATTTACTTTATGGCCTTTTACAAAAAAGTTTGCCAATTCCTGCAACAGTTCATTCACTTTAATTACTGAGTAATCCATTAAATTAATTCACAACATGTCCATAGACAGCTATATTTCTTCCATTTTTCACTAAAAATCTCACTTCTGTGAACATTCTCAAGTCTATAACACAATATTATAAAATTTAGGCCACTGTATTAAACCATTTTTAAATGCCAATTTAAAAATTACATTTCAAACTACTACCTGGACCTCTTGTTTCTTTGAAAAATCAAAATCTGTGGGAGCACTGGGCCCATATCCTAGCCAGTTTACATTAGTTTATTCAGGAGATTAGCAGATTCTAAAATCTAAACCTTTATCAGAGAATAGAATGCAAAGAAAGATTAAACAATGGTCAACACTGAAAGCCTGACTTCGTTCTTTATGTTGTATAAGCTTAGCCCAAGAGTTAAAGAACTAAATTTCCACTGAATCTATCTAACATACTCTGAGTCATAAGATACAGGTTGAGAAATCTGGTCCTTATCCTAAGTTTAAAAATACCCTGGCTTCACATGACAAAACAGATTACACTACTCATGACAAGACAATTAGGTCAGCAGAGAGGCCTAGGAAGGTTTATTGAAACCATGTGTGAAGGGACCTTCAGACAGATGCATCTGGGAATTAATCTAGTTGCAGTACCATAAATGGAAATCATGTTCCTCAAAGACTTAAACTGCTTACAATAAAGGATTATGGTGACCAACCATAATCCATGTACATGTGTACCGGTATGTGTATATACAAAGATACATGTGTCTACACACAGATACTCATGCATAAAGTCTGTCTGCACATGTAACCAAATCTTTGCAATGAATATGAATTTTGAAAACCAGAAATTCCATGTTCGTTAATATTTGCCCTAAATTCTCCATAACAGTTTTTATTTGTACAATCACAATTAAGATGATTGAGGAGCTAGGACATAGCTCAGAGATAGCACTTGCCTAGCATGTACAAGGTCCTGGATTCCATCTGCAATACCGCAAAACAAGAAAAATAAGGAAAAAGGAGAAAGAAAGGCGGGGGAGAGGAGGAAGAGGAAGAGGGGAGGGAGAGGAGGAGGAGAAAGAAGAAGAGAAGAAGGAGGAGGAGGAGCAAGAAGAACAAAAAGGAGAAGGGAAAAGGAGGGGGAGGGGAGGAACAGAAGGAGGGGAGGAGGAGGAGGAGGAGGAGGAGGAGGAGGAGGAAGAAGAAGAAGAAGAAGAAGAAGAAGAAGAAGAAGAAGAAGAAGAAGAAGAAGAAGGAGAAGAAGAAGACCAAGAGGCATGAATAACACATTTAAACTATGATAAAAATTCATTCCCTAAGCCCAGACATGTCCCCTCATAAGTAGGCTACAATTGTTTCAAGGATGCTCTGGGAGAGGCACTTCTGGCCTCCCTGCCCAGATCAGATCTATTGTAATTCACAGTGAGAATTTAAAAGGCTGTTGCTCAAAAAGATGCCCAGTTTGGCAGGAATTAATACATTTTAAAGCACAATTATCAATGCAGAGATAGCCTCGGGTTAAAGACATGGGATATAGAACTGTAGACTGCAATATCATTGGGCATTATATAAGCAATTCCTGGGCTGAAAATGTAGCTCAGTAGTAGAGTACTTGCTTAGCACGTGTGATGCCCTGAGTTTCATCTCCAGCATCAGAAGAACAAAAAAGTAATTCCCAGTATATTTGTCCTGATCACACTTGATTTGAAGAAGATATTTCTTGGTTTTTAATGTCCCCGTTGAATATTTATTTGCGATGACTTTTCCTGGGTATGCTAATATATAAGCAAACTTTCAAAGAAGAAAACTGAGATGACTTAAATTTGTGAAAATAGAGAAGAATTTAGAAAAAAACAGGAAAAGATGACAATCTTAATTCTCACTTGCTACATGACCTTGGAAAAATTACTTGACTTCAATGAAATGACATTAAAATAGTACTTTCTTTATAAGAGGTACTATTATAAGGTAAATAATCAATTAATAAGAATTGAATGATGTTGCATTTTAAACTACCAAGTTTGTGAGAATTTGTTACAGCAACTCTAAGAAATGAAAATAACTACTAAATTTCCAATGTTCAAAATAAGTGTATCTAATGCAAAATCCTTTATTTTATTTGTACCTCAAAACACCCCTCCCCATTAGGTATTAATGTAATCATTTTACAGATGAGGAAACTGAGTTGAAAGACACAGAGCAAATAATAACAAAACCAAGATTTACGCTGAGGTCCTACTTCCCAGCTAGCTTCCCAATCTTGGCCACTGTCACCCACTGGGGACAATAATCCTGCAATACTCAGAGGCACAAGAATTAGGAAGGAGCAAAAAAGGATCTGTCTGACTGAAAGGTGGAAAGTTTCTAGAAACAAAGAATCCATGGGACAATGTTGGGTTTTGTAAGAGGACTTTTTTTTTTTATTGTATGGGTGGGGTGGAGAGGAATAACTAGAAATGTGGACAAAAATGGAAATATAAAATTATGAGAATTAAATTAATTAAAATATGCAAAAATTTAGAATCTAGACACACTAAGTACTATATAAGAATTTGCCACTAATGATGATTATAATGCTGGTTACTTTAAAATATTATTATTAGGTCCCTTGCAGCTCTGAACAGAAAGGATATGGGGTTTTTCTTTTCCAGCCTACTGGTGCTGTTACATGTCTTCCATGCTGCTAGCAGAAATTTAGTTACAAACTGGCAGACGAGGTCAAAGGTCTAGTCTGAGAAAGGCTTCCCAGCAGCTGACAGCTCAAATGATAACAAGCAGGATATAAAGAGAAAAACAAAAATAAAATGGAATAAGCCAGACAGTAAGAGTCTTAAGTCCCTAATGAAACTAAAGGAAAGGGGCATCTGTATTATATAAAATGGACATTTTAAAGTAGTTGTAAAGAGCACATTGTTCTCAGAAAGCAATCACTGCAACTGTCTAGAATTCACATTTCAATAATATAAATCACAAAGGGCTACCCAATATCACAAGAGATGTGCCCAGAAAAGCAGGGCTGACATTCACTGCACACAGTAGGTAGAATGCCTAGGGTATCCCATACTTTTAGAGACTCATTCAATGTTTTAATGACTTTTATAGTCAGAATACAGTATGAATAAAATGCACCCCATGTAATATTCCTCTCTAAGCCAATGCAGTCATAAAACAGAATTGTTAATACTTTTAGAAGACATTTTAATATTTTACGGAAGAATAGCTTTGATGGTGCATGAACGCAAAAGTGTTTAAGACCCATGAAAGCCCTGCAGATACTCTGTCAGAACTCCCAAGTTCAGGAAAGCTATTATGAAAAATAACAAAGTCACAGTTGACATTTGTATGCTTATAACTGCCAGGCTACACTAAACGGCTCCTTCCCCCACCAGTCTCAACCTTGAAATCCAAACAATTTAAATAATTGATTCAGCCAAATGAAAAATCACCACATATGCTGCCTTTTCTAAATCCTTTGCAAACAGTGAAAATAACTATTATATCTTTGAGTGGCAGACGCTAATGAATATAGTGTAAACCAATTTATGAGACATTTACCAAAGGTTTAGCCAATGTGAATTAAGTCAACACCCAGGTATTAAACACCCACACTTGGAGTTTTCTGCCAATATGATTTTTTATTAAAATAACTGTTATATATGTATAGCCTGTTCATTAAAATTGCGATGGAAATGTAGAAGTGTAGACAAAAACACAATAGTAAAACAATCATATGAATTGTCAACAAGCAAATAAGATGTTCAATACTGTTAAGGAAAATGAAACTCAAAACTACAAACTGATGCCACTTTATACTCACAAGGATAACTATAATTAAAAACAAAACAAAACAACAACAACAACAAAAAAAAAAACAGAAAGTTACCTAGGCACGGTGGCACATGCCTTTAATTCCAGCTACTCAAAACACTGAGGCAGACGGATCATAACTTTGAGCCCAGCCTGGGAACTCAATGACACCTTTCCTCAAAATAAAAAACAAAAAGACCTGGGGACATAGCACAGTGGTAGAGCACCTCTAGATTCAATCCTCAGTACTGCAAAATAAGCAAAAAAGGCAGAAAGTTAAAAATACTGGAGAAAATGTGGGAAAACTGGGAGGGACCCTGTGCATTGCTGGTGAAAATATAAAATGATTCAATGGCTATGAAAAAGTTACGTAGTTCCTCAATAAATTGAAGATAAAATGATCCTATAATCTTATAATTTGACTCCTAGATGTATACCTGCTATGGTTTATACATTGTGTCAACTTGAGAAGTTAGAAGCTTAATTAAGTAAGGCAACAGCTCTACATCCTGGGGTGTAGAGCATAAGCAGTTACCTGGCCATTGTGTCTATTTGAGAAGGTCAAATTTTAGCTGAGAGACTCAGCAGGGAGCCAGGATTCTTACTTTGTAAACATCCTCATCCTGTGCAAAGGAAGGCAAGGATGTTTGTGAATGCTACACCCACCCTAGGTGGGGGGGTGTCCTGTGTACTATAATAAAGGAGGAGAAGAGGCTTGCTCTTCTCCCCTTTTGCTCTGGCTGCTTTTGTGGGGCTGCTGCCTTGAAGTGTTGTCCCTGTGCCATGCCACCCTGCCTTGGAGCCAGCTGATTGTGAACTGAAACCTCCAACAACTGCAAGCTAAATAAACCTTTCCTTCCCTAATTTGGGGTGTCAGGTATTTTGTCTCAGCAACGAGTAAAGAGTAACCAAGACAGAATTTGGTACCAGGAGTGGGGTCATTGCTGTGACTAACCTGACCATGTGGTTCAAGAGCCTTTGGAAGTGGCTTGTGGGAAGAGTTTGGAAAGGTTCAGAGATGTCTCCTGAAAGAGTAGCCCTGGAACAGCTTAGGCTGTTTTGTATGGAAGATTCTGGTCAGAGCCCAGAAGACCAGAAAGTTGATAGAAAGCCTGCTAGTAAAGACGAGGCTTGGGAGGTTTCTGCTGGGAAAAAAGACTGCATTGGTTGTTGGACTCCACACCATGTGTGCTATGGCTTGGCAGAAAGTTTGTCTGCATTTTGCTTGTGTCCAGAGACTTTGCCTGAGACTAAGATTAAGGACACTGGATTAATTAATCTGGCAGAGGAAATCTCAAGGCAGCGGAATGTTGAAGCGGTGGCATGGCTCTTGTTGGGGGCT